>JAYMTK010002629.1:0-13519 GCA_036897405.1 Pelargonium myrrhifolium | reverse complement strand
AAGATAGAATTTAATGTATTTAAGTTCGTTCTTGTACCCACGATATTACTTTTTTAATGAAGTGGTGTTTTGGCACCTTTACCTTACCCAAAAAAAAAAAAATCAAATGTTAATGTTATGTAGAAATAGAAAGGGAAGGGAGGACAAGCCAATCATTCCAGTTTTTATATTCTAAAGTCTAAGAAAAAGAAATACTATTTGTCCGGAATTTTATACAAAACCTTTTTTTTTTTTTTTCTTCACAAAGTGAAGTAACATATAATGCCACGTTTATAGAACATACAATTTATGTGGCGTATTTTGATTGGTTCAAGTAATCTTTAGAACATTTCACAACTAAAATTCTCACCTGCCACACTCTCTCTACATTTTACTATCAAGTTAGTGAATAGCACGTCTGGTACGGTGAGCGACGATCCGACGGCTATCACGTCCTTAACAGCCTAAATATCAAATACGTGCCGATCGATAATCCCGTTTTTACTCTTTAATTACTAATTATTAATTGATTTTATTATGATTATTTCTCAAAGCATCTGTTTCTACTTTTCTGTCCGCCACTTCCAGCCGCTGTTCAGAGCAAAAAAAGGAAAAGCCCAAATCAGAAGACCAGTTGGTTTCATCATCAGAATTTGAGTACTTGACCTCTGCATATTCTTGCGATTCAAGCAACCAATCCCAAAATCTCTTCTACTTCTCTCCCATTTCAGCTCCAAGACCTAATCCTCCGCCGCTGTTCGGTTCTCCTCTTATTTCCATGTCTGATCCTCACAAAGAAACAGAGCAGCCCCTTCTCGATTCGGACCAAAACCAACGAGAGGAGGAGATTGATCAGGAAACGCCTCTCGATCAGACCCTCCTTCAACTAGAGACATTTTTGTTCTTTCTCGGCTTCAATCAGTCGTCTCCTTTGAGCTTGGTGCTCTCTTGGACTGCTTTTACCCTAATTGGATTGGTGCTCCCAGTAGTGGTTCTGGAGCTGAGCCAGTGTTCGAGTTCGGACTGCGAGAGCTATCAGATTACCAGTTTCGAGCTGGAAATTGTGGGTTCGCAGGCGTGCCTCGCCGCAGTCTCTTTGCTGTGCTGTGCGCACAATCTGCGCAAGTATGGAATTAGGAAATTCCTCTTTGTTGATCGCTATAGTGGACAAATGGTCCGCTTTGGCAAGGAGTATATTGACAAAATATCGGTGAGATTTGTGTTTCCATTTCTGAACTTATTTTGTAGTTGGATAGATGAGACTTGTTGTTTTACAGTTCTAGAAATTTAGGTCATTGGACAGCAATAAATATGTGCTTTCTTGTGTCTGTCATGTGGTGTTTTGTTTTTTTTTGTTTTTATAGTAAAAATGAATAGTCATGCACTAGCAAGCAATTCTCCACAACTTGTTGAAGTTGCTTGGAAAATAATTGGTATGAGTACTGGTAAAGAAATTAATACCATTTTTGGCAATTAGAAGTTGAGTGTTTATATGCCATGTTCAGTTCTACCTTCAATTTTCTAGATGACTGTTTCTGCAATTCATTGATTGTCGTCCCTCGTGTTGATTGAACTTGAATGTGAACTACATTTCCTCGCTGGTATAAGCCACAGGTAACTCAGAACTACTTTCATTTCGAGAGCTCTTCCTAAAATCTCAACATGTGTTGCCAACTAAGACAGCTCTTAGGTGAATTTCTTGGTTTTCAAGTGCTATAATATCCCATATTTCAAGTAATTAGATGGGTTTATGCACAAGGATGCAATCTCAAGTCTATTTGAAAATCTTGTTGCTCATACATAGCCTTCAAGGATACCTGTCTTGTAACTCCATCCCATATCCTCTTACTATCTACTTTTTACTTGTAGTCATCAAATGAACCTTCTCTAACGTATAAATTTTGTTCCTTTTTTCACAACATGGACTGCTTTGGATCTGTAATAATTGAATATGTTCCTCTAGATGTTTTGGTTACTATGATAAGAGAGTTTGTCTGGATTTGCTCTATGCCAGGGTTCTATGCGCCTGCTTGTACTGTGGGTACTGCCGTGTTTTATTCTGAAGACTGCTCGCGAGGTCATTCGCATTATATATGTGGATCAAGGATCATGGTGGCTGTCCATTGCTATTTTATCAAGTTTGATTATATCCTGGACCTACGTGAGTCTGATTTCCTTGTCAGCAAGCATTTTGTTCTATCTACTGTGCAATTTGCAAGTTATCCATTTTGATGACTACGGGAAGCTCTTGGAAAGAGAATCCGACGTTTTGGTATTCATGGAGGAGCATTTTCGTTTACGGAATCATCTCTCCAAAATAAGTCATAGATTTCGTATCTTTCTTCTGCTACAGTTCTTGGCTGTGACAACTAGCCAATTTGTGACTCTATTCATGACCACCGGATATAGTGGATTGATTAACTTCATAAATGGCGGCGACTTTGCAGTGAGTCCAGTGCTTGTTTCACCGTATACTGTCTTGATTCTCTTTTAGGGCTCACATATATTCCATCTTTTCAACGTTTCAGGTTTCCTCACTGGTTCAGGTTGTGGGAATAAGTCTTTGCCTGCAAGCAGCAACAAAAATTTCCCATAGAGCCCAAACTATTGCTTCCATTGCAAGTAGATGGCATGCATTGGCAACATGTAGTTCCACGGATGCCTCTCAGATGAGAACTTCAAATAGTGCGGGAAACTTGGAAGCTGCCAACACGTTAAACACGCTGAATATAGATTACTCGGAAAGTGATCTGGAGTCGCTAGACTACGTTGCAATCCCTACAAACACACAGTTGGCGTCTTATTTGTCCTCCTATCATAGGAGACAAGCCTTTGGTATGAAACATGCATTAACGTTTAGCTTGAGATAATTGGATTCGGTAATTGTGTATGTGTATTTTGTTCATAATACAGTTATTTTTTACGCACATGCAGTGACGTATTTGCAGACCAATCCAGGAGGCATCACTATCTTTGGATGGACAGTTGATCGAGCTCTTATAACTACAATATTCTTCATTGAACTTACACTTATTACGTTTGTGCTTGGAAAGACAATAGTCCTCTCATGACTTAACCTCTCTTGCTCTCTTCTCCACACTACCACTATGAGGCATCTTGGCTGTTCAGTTGCTGTCATCAACATGACCACATACGACCCGTAAAGCTTACATCGAAAATCAGCTGGATGGAGAAACAGGATGTTTCTTCATTGAGACAACCGTACAGCCAGACTGGTTTTGGTCCAGAGTTTCAGCCAAAGAGTTGATGGATAAGACTTAACCATGACACACTGAGTTAGATTCGAGCGGGCGCTTTATGCTTACAAATTCGTATGTGACGTGTTGGTACCTTCACGGCTGAGATTTTTGTTTCTCATAGTTGTATATGTTATAATTTCATTACATATAGCATAATTGACAGACTATAGTGTAAGATAGATTTGCCAAGCCTACCCTCTACGATGCCAACCACTTCCAATTATGATTCTTCATCTCTTTTAGGAATGAATTCTGGTTGATTTTGATGTAAACTAGCAAACAAACTAGGAAATAGTAACAAGTGCTATGTAATGTAACTTGCACATTTTTTATTTAACCAAGTCATATATGGTCATTAGTAATTAGTTCTCAACAAAATTACATTGACAACAACACATTGCTGCATTCCTGGAAGAGAAAGTGCGAGCCAGGCTTGCAAAATCCTGTGTCCAAGTAATCTACTGCTAGCTGCTCACACATTATAAACAAATACTTCATTGGCCATCCAACAGATTGGAATGGACTGGACAGATTTCTAAACGAAATGTTGCACTAGGGTTACAAAATGCT
The DNA here is from genome assembly GCA_036897405.1 of Pelargonium myrrhifolium. NCBI lineage: Eukaryota > Viridiplantae > Streptophyta > Magnoliopsida > Geraniales > Geraniaceae > Pelargonium > Pelargonium myrrhifolium. The sequence continues at coordinate 9,710 of JAYMTK010002629.1, read as the reverse complement.
CACCATTTACAAAAATATCTGGAGCATACTGCAACCACAATTACAACCAATGAAAAATATATATTTCAACGAGAAATGAGTGGATATTTCTTGTGTAAAAGAGCAGTTAGTAGAGAAATGCTTGAAACTAAACATCAACCTATTTAACCTATTCTAGTCCAATGTTCTTCCAATGACTTCAGACCACGGATTCTACCCGTATTCTCATTCCATCACTAAACTCCACTTAAAAAAGCGTTAAACGGGAGTCAACTATGCTTACAATATCTTCCTATAAATAATAGACGTATATGAAGACAGTATGCTAAGTGCAGCAATAAGGGGCCATTATTCACAGTTGTAGAAGATTAACACTGCCTAACAGAGGATTTTGTAATTCCAACTGAAACAAACCAAAGAAAATGCAAGTCGGAGGCAGCTTGCGCATCAAACCAACCAAATCTGATTTGGTAAAATAACATGTTTTGACAGATTCTCAAACAAATATCTCCGTTCTTCAACTAAAATAAGAGCTAGATGCATCTTGTACAAGACTGCATTGTATATACAAAGTAACAAAATATTTAACACTCCACATTTATTTAAAATGCAAATAAAAACCAGCGACAATCAAATGTTTAGAAGTCGATCAATAAATCTGACACGGTTTGTACAGTACCTCTAGTAAAGCTGTAGGGAAAACTAATTTGAACTTTATTTTTCAGGCAACCTCCTCTACCTGCTAGCTTGGATACTGCAGTTTACATTTGCAGACAAATGTCATCAATTTTTGGGGGCTAATGCAAGCTTCAATCTTCTCACACAATGAACACAACAATTACTTTCAAAAATACACAATAAATCTATTTCATAAATTCATTTCCATACCTTCTAAGATCAGCACTAAAATAAACAATAAAGTCTATTTCAAAAATTCATTTCCATGAATTGTCTTTTAAAATTAAGGCTATCATGGGTAACCTAGTGACATATACAAAAATTCATTTCCATGAACTGTCTTTTACAATTAAGGCTATCATGGGTAACCTAGTGACATATATTCACTAGGACTATATAAAGCAGAGAACCAGTCATAATACTTTTTTTATTAAAAAAAAAATCCTTCGTATGCAAGAAACAGAACTAATATACCCAACAGCTAGCAACAATTAACTTCAACGGAAATATTTGACAATGGAAAAAATAAAGGATGATAAAGGATATAGATTAACATATTCGATTCTCCAATATTTAACTAGATGAATGTTTTAAAACTTATAGTATGCAAAAAAAAAATTGAAAAAGAAGTGTACATATAAAATATCAAATTCAATAATGTCCAGACAACCCCATAATAATGAATTGAACATGGCCCTAAAAAGGATTACTTTTTATAATATGGAATGCTAATGAAGAACCTTCATTGAAGAGCATATAAAAAAAAAACATGGAGTGAAAAAAGCACAGCTGTTAGTAGCTATTCGCCATTGCATAACTGTACAATGGCAAAGGCATTCACTGTAATATAATTTCTCACGAGTGGAAAGCATATTCTTGATCACTGATAACAGTCAACATAAAATCAACAAATTACCTTGGTAAGTACAATGGTTACTGTCAATTTCTTCGTCAATGAAAAGCAAAGGATGCCCCCTCCACTTACAGCAACTTTCTCTTGCAAACAGAATGTGAACATTAAAAGAGAGAGTGAGAGAGGGGGAGAGAGAGAGAGAGAGAGAGAGAGAGAGAATTGGAAGTGGCGGTAAATCCGTATTTTTCAACTATTCAAAACCAAATTCTAGCATAGTTGTTTACAATGTACCAATGAAAATATGTTACAAAAGTTTCAACTGAAATATAAAAAAATTCGTTTCTCTTGAGAAGAAAGGCAATTATGCCACACCTTGTGATGCAATCAGTGTAAGAGGCATTTCTATGAGATGACTATGCCTGAGAACAAACTTAACCTGCAACAAAACTGGTTGACAGAAGGCTGACAATGCATTTCTCCGCCCAAGTCACTAGGGATGCCTGCTAAAAAACAGCATAAATGATTGCCTGACAATCAAATTTCGCAACCTCTTGTTTGATGCACTTCTCTCATCTCAACCATCTCCTTTGTCATTAATCATGGTAATTAAAAAAACGAAGGTCAACGCCACTGTTTATCCATACATTCCTACTAGCCAAACAAACCTCCAGTTCCTAATTCTGCTTGCCGTAACTCCTTTCTACGCTGCTCTTCCAATGGATCTGGACTCTTCAATATTCTCCGTGTTCGCCTAATTAAAACGAGAATGAAACATCAAAATTATGCAATAAAAAGTTAAGGTTGAATTTTTATCTCTTGGTAACATACCTATCTTGTGCATGTTGAGCAGGAAAGGTTGGCATAAAATCTTTGGACTTGGGGAGTGGTACTTCGCGGAACCATTCATGGTCAAGAGCATCTTCGGCCGTAATTCGCTGAAAAATAAACAGCAACCCTTGATAAGCCACTAAACAAACATACAGAGATGATGAGAGCTAGTTGAGTACTATATTACCTTATCAGGGTCATAAGTTAGAAGTTTGTTCAACAAATCAAATCCAGAATCTGACAGTACTGGAGATCCAGTGAATGATGTGGCAGGAAACTTCTTACGCAACAGGTTATACCTGAAAGGAACATGTCAGTGGTTAATTCAAGCAAGAAATATATGTAACTGATAATGTTACCAACGGAGGCCAGAACGCTAGACCAGAATCACCCAAAGCTGGACGCCTGGGAAAACAGTGGCAAATATATGAACATCTGATTGTTACAATAAACTAGTTAAACGTTAAATCAGGAAATATTAGAACTTACTGGTGCTTTACAAAATTGACCTTCACTCCAGGCAGCTTTGAAAAACCAGGCCATATGCCCTCATTCGGTGTGCCAAGAGTTCTAAAAATCTGCAATAAGGTAAATACCCACAACAGATAAATAATTAGCTACAAAATGCAAGACAGTCAAAACCATTTGCAAATAAGCGGTATCTGCAGCTCTTAAGAATATACAACTAATTTCACGTAACCAACTTTATCCAATATACAACTGATTTAACTTAACTACCTTATCAAGTTGATCTAATTCGGTTTTCCCATTGAATAGTGGTTCCTTCGATAACAATTCTGCCATTATACATCCCAACGACCACATGTCAATAGCTGTGGAATACAATTTTCCTCCCAATAGAAGTTCAGGTGCCCTGTACCATCAACAGATGGATTTAGAATTATTGGCAGTACTCTTATAAATAACGTTATAAACACTCAAAGCCAGAGGGAACAATTAATCAAATAAAGACATTAGAAGTAAACACAAGAAACAAATATTAATAGTACAAAGCCAATAGAGGGAAGAGAATGAGTAACTATCAAATATAAGGATAAAATGCACAATTGAAGTCAGGCAGCTCCATGTTGTAATATAAATTGCATAACTTTCCTCCCATTTGATGTGGTAAAACATGGCATAGACATAAAACCAAGGCAGATCCATGTTGTAATATACATTGCATAACTAAGCATACATGAATCTGGAAAGCAGTAGCAGAATATAATAATTAACATAGAGATTATAGTGACAACAATACATAGAGCAGGCATATTAGATCTAGAATTAGACAAAGTAAACAAACAACAACATCATGGGAATTATCACTGCAAGTATAGTAATAAAGTAACTGACTATGCTAGTAAACATCCAGCTCACCTGTACCAAAGAGTAACCACCAGATGAGTATAAGGTTTCAATGGGCTCCCATATTGGCGAGACAGCCCAAAGTCACAAATCTTCAGCTCACCCCGGTTATTCAGAAGCAAATTTGAAGTCTTCATATCCCTATGAAGAACCCAGTTATCATGAAGATACTTGACACCCTCCAACAGCTGGAGCATCAAGCATTTAACTTCACTCTGACTAAATGGCTGCTTCATTGTTTCCATGAGTCCTTTAAGATCATGTTCCATGTATTCCATCACCATAAAGATACTATCAAGGCTACTCCCTACCACAACTTCTTTAACATCCACAATTGAAGGATGATGAAAAGAGAGAAGTATGTTTATTTCCCTCAAAGAAGTCAGAGGAAAACCTTCCCTTTCTTTTTCCATCTTGACCTTCTTCAAGGCTACAATTTCTCCGGTCTTTTTATCTCTAGCTCTATACACAACACCATACGTTCCTTCATCTATCTTGTTTAGTCTCTCAAACTCGTCAACACTTCTACAGCCCTGAAGCATGTTAACACTTCTTTGGGGAGGAGCTGCAGGTTCTGGAGTCCCACGAAAATCAATTTCATCTTCAGATCCTGTTTCTGACTGTTTAGCACTACTATCATTGTTGTTCTTACGTTCTTCATCAATCTCCATGAAGTCATTCCTATCTGAATCATTCCCAATGTCATCCCCACTGGAAGACCTAGCACGGGGATCTTGTTCATCAGATTCGGATGCTCTTACTTTAACTCCTTCAGAGCCTTCCTTCTTAAGCTCCCCGAGCACTGGACTGATTGAGCTACCACGTATCCTGATTTCAGATGAATCCGGTTGGGGTATTTTCTTCCTCCTTTTGGGTACTTCAAAAATTTCACCTTCATCTCCTGGAGAATTATTTCCATCTGCCCATCTTGAAGATGATATGTTCCGTGTTGGTACGTAATCCTCATCTTCGACCTGCTCTGCTTCCTGACCATTAACCCATTGACGCTCCTGAGGTGAGGACAAAGACAATCCAACTGGAGATTGAGAAACTGAATCAGAAGAAAGCGAAGAAGGCTGGACTTCCTCACCTTTACTATTTGTAACTGGAGATATCCGAACACCACCATCAGAAATAACATTGGGGGACTGACGATACGACTTGGGCAGCGGTGGAGGTGGAGGAAGAGATGGCACTCCTGGGGTAATCCTACTTCTTGATGAAGTTCTAATTTCATCGTCTCTATCCCACACTATAGGCGAAAACTTCCTCTTCCTCCCCAAAGGTGACTGAGTCCTCCCATTTTCTCCTGCCTCTGGACACTCAACGTCCTTAAGCTGCTTTCCAGAATCAATTGCATCTTCGGACCCACTCTCACTTGAGAGCTCACCCGGCTCCTTATCCATGGCTTTAGCTGCAAACCCACAACGCTTAGGGCCACCACCGCCGCCACCACTACTGCCAGAATCACTCCTACTTGAAGAAGAGTGATATCCACCATTAGCCACTTCCCTCTCCCTCTCCCTTACATCTTTCTGTCTAACCTTAGCCCTATCTTCTATGACATCCCGAGCTTGACCTCGCTCGATGCTACTGCGACTACCATTCCTATTCCTATTCCGATCGAACTCTTCCTTGGAGTAAGGAAATTCCCGCCTAGACCCTTTGAAATCAGATTCACGGTCCTTGAAGTCGTTATCGCGATAACTGCCATGTCTCCCAGCAGCCATATATATGAGAACAGACTTCTAAAAGTCAATAAAACCAGAAGAATACTCAAACCTCAAACCTGACCCCAAAAGAAATCCACTACTTTCAATTTCGTTTATTCCAACACAACTTTCGAAGAAAGCGACAATTCAAAACCCTAAATCAGAACAAATTTAGAGCTAGCACGAAAACGAAATTAAACGGACAAAAGACTGAATCGGTTGAAGCAAATCAAAATTGATGCTTCTGAAATTCGGAGCAAACCCTATAATGTTGAATGAGAGACGACCCCCAGAAATTGAGAAGTCTGCGCAGCTCTCGAAGGAGAAAAGGACCGAATAATCGGAGAAAAAATGGGAGGGCTTACCGGTGCCGGAAAATAAGCGGCGGTGGAGGCGGCGGAGACGGTGGAAAAGCCCTAAATTGAGAGATGCGAAGTAGGGAGGCGACGACTGAGACCGCAGAGAACGAGACTTGTTTTAGATATGTTTGCCTTTCTACTGATCGAGAAACGAAGCCTCTTTGAATTTTCAGTTGTTTCCTTTTTGGATATTTTCGTCAAATATCGCGACCCTCCCCGTCATTTATTTAAAAATCATTTATACACCCCTCATCTTTTCCAAACTACCTATTCAGCCCACTGATCATTTTATTTCAAAGCCGGTATTTAAACCCGATGAAATGTTCGAGAATTTCAAGAATTTGAATTTGAGTCAAATTCAATAATATTTAAAAAAATGTTTAAAACATGAGATTTTAAATGAAACCTCTTACTTTTTTTATTATCAATAATAGGTACTATATTAATCAGAATTTCAAAGAAGGAAGGTAGAGATAAAAGTACAAGACAGACATAAGTCCGGAGAAGTTACACATGTATTGACCCAAGTGGGGACTGTGACCAGCTACTGAAACTTGATTCGGCTAAAGGGGAGCTGGGTTGGGCAGTAAGTATGGCAAAAACTAAGTTGCGAATCCTGTCAAATGTTGAGGAGGCATTGGCCGAAGAGCCCCTAAACACTACCTCGTTTCGAGTGATCCAGATGTGCCAGAGTGTGTTCATGCAAATGAGGCACCAAATATTCCTTACTTTCTTTTTGCACCGAAGAGTAGATTGCCATTGTGCAACCGGGTCAGCTATCAAGTGAGGTAGAGCAGTTTTTACGCCCCACCATTGAAGAATGAGGTACCACACCGATCTCGACCACGAGCACTGGATGAGGAGGTGTGAGCAATCATCAAAACTTCTCTTGCAGAAAGCGCACAAGCAGTTTGACAGTGGTAGGGGAACGCCTTTGTGCTCGAGGAAACTGGTTGTTGGTAAGCTATTTAGTGTTGCGAGCCACGCAAAAGTTTGAATTTTTGGGGATGAGTGGCTGCCATAGGAGACTTGAATGTGCAAATCCTTGTTGAACATTGTGATTGCTCAGCAATTCAAAGGCCTCTATATATTGACCGTGAACTTACCATTTTTCCCATGCACCAATTCATAGGCTCTTATTTTATCATTTGTAATTCTATGATTTTCCACGCATTATATTTGAATTTGAAATATAATATTTTAAATTCTGAATTTCAAATCAAATTCATGCTCTCACACACACAACCTTATTTTATTTATTTATTAGTCTAGGCAACATTTTCACGGACAACGTATTTTCTATCGGTCTCAAAATAAGTGTATTTTATTTCTATTTTAATAAAAATTAAGAATAAATTCATTAGTGTAGTGTATTTATTTTTATATCATCATCAGATCATGTGTTATAACAAATATATTACAAAGTATAAAATTAGTATTGACAATTCATACGTAACTACTTGAAATTGTATCAGAAGATTGGAGTTTGCCTTCTTCAAATCATTATTCTTCTTTAACTATATGTTTTTTCTTTTCTGTTTATTTAAAGTTGTAGATCCCGAATTGTCCATGAGAGATAGTTTGAGACCTTTAAATTATCCTTCAGCTTGTTGTTTAGATCATTAAACTGTCCATTTGATTCTCTAAGGTGTCAAAATCTTCTACTGGCTCTTCACATAGACACATTTTCATGCCTAAAATGTGTTGATCTTTTGATTATCCTCACTTGAACTCATGAATAAACCTAACATTTAGAACCCAAATTCTAATCTGATGAGCATAATGGGTCTTGCACAATTAAAAGAAAGACTGACCACTAATCTACCTAACAACACTGAACAGAGCTCACACTCAAGACAGTTAAACCAGACACTGATTAGCAACAAAATATTAGTTAAACTAGAGAAAATCCTGTATTAAAGTGATTGAGCCACCATAATTTTAACCCAATTTGACACAGATCTCGCTAATGTCATGTTAATACTGTAAAGCGAGACGTGGTAATTTATCTATAATTAACTTTATAAAAAATAGTAAACAATCTTATCTTGACATGATAAGAGAATATGTCAGAATAATCTTGACAAGCAAGTAATGATTTATTCACAAGTGCTTTGCCAAGATTATGGTGGTACAATTTCAGTCATGTTAAGATAGGATCATTTTTATGGTAATCAATGCAAATTTTAAAGAAACTATTGGTGTCTCCATTTGTCATTTGGGCACCAAAATGGGACAAAACTGTTGTACAGGTCACTTCCTTGATCAACAACAGTTTCACAAGAACTTTCATAGCAACTGCAAGAAAAAATTAAACAGTCATGGCAGAGAGTACTGGAGAATAAAATGGCGACAGCACCAAGAGCTCGGGATCAAGAGAACACAGGTGATGCTTTGTCACCAGAGGAGGCTGATCTCCTCCAGCGTTCAACAAAAAAGGCGAAGTCGTCAGGGGTTACAGGCGACCAGATGGAGGTACAGGGGGATCCAAGTTTGGCCTTGACTCCCACAGCTATGGAGGAGGAGATGCAAGAGGATGATCCGGAACAGAGAGGAGGTCCGCCCATGTCATTTAGGGACAAGTTGCTGCAACAGGAGAGGGCAAAGGAGGAGTACAAAAAGCAGTTCCGGGAACGTTTTCCCATAGAGGACCCAGTGGAGAGGTGTGTGGTGAATGGGGTTGCAGGATTCAGGATCCCGGCTAAAAGAAAGGAGAGGCTTGGGAGACAGTGGAAGGATTGTCTCATTATCAAGTTGCTGGGATGCACTCTGGGGTGGAGGACGATGATGGATAGAACGGCGAAGCTGTGGATGCCTAGAGGGGATTATGACTTGATTTCTTTGGCCAATGGCTACTATATTGTCAGGTTTCAGGTGTTTGATGATTACAAGCGCGTGATGGAGGATGGCCCATGGATGATATTTGGTTACTATCTGACGGTTAGATCATGGGTGCCAAATTTCAGACCTGGTGTGGATACTATCGTCAAAACTCTGGTATGGATTAGATTCCCGGAACTTCCAATTGACTATTTCGAGGAGGAGCTTTTGCTGGAAGCGGCTGAACTTGTAGGTAAGCCTTTGAAGGTGGACATGAACACGAGAGAGGCCAGTCGTGCTCAATATGCGAAGGTTTGTGTGGAAGTCGATCTGAGCAAGCCGCTGGTGTCCAAAGTCTGGTGGGACGGTTTCATCCAGCCGGTGGCTTACGAAGGGTTGCAAACAATTTGCTTTACGTGTGGGCGCGTGGGACACAGGAATGGAAGCTGTGAGTATGCGTCGACACCGAGGGCCGGGGGGAATGGAGGTGCCCAGGAGCATGCTGCACAGCATGGGATTTCTGGGGAAGCGTGTTCATCACAAACTCAAGTGGCCCATACTAATGCGTTAGTGGTTCAAGGTGATGAAGCTCGACAGGATTTGGTGACTAATGGGGAGTCTTTCGGAGCTTGGATGGTGGTGCCTAGAAGAGGGGCGCGGAGAACATTCTCTGATGGGAAAAATGGACAAGGTATGGGGCAAAAGGATGGTCTAGCTCAGAAAGGGGATAAAAGGGGTTCAAGGTTCGAGGTTCTTGCTGGATTGCATGGGGATGCCAACATGGCTGGGGAAGGGATGATTGAGAAGGGCAATGATAAGTTTGAGGAAGCTGGTGGGCCTAATGCTCTTTTGGGAAGTAGGGGAACAAAAAATGGATCAGGAAGGGGAGTGGGCCGGAGAGGTGAAAGTGGTGGGCCAAGGATGGATGGGCCCAATGTTGTGAATGGAAAAGTGGTGGGAGATCAAGATGGTCCCATCATCACTGGTCCATCTTCGTCTGTTCGAAACAAGGAGAGGAGTCTGGGAGCTCCGAGAGGAGGCGAGAGCTCGACCAGAAGACGAAACGGAGGAGGAGGCCGGAGCAGTGGCGAAATTACCGGAAAATGGAGGCCT
>JAYMTK010002628.1:0-13519 GCA_036897405.1 Pelargonium myrrhifolium | reverse complement strand
ATCACCTCATTGGCTTTGTTAAGTTGCAACTGATATAATTTTATATCAGTCAACTGATATATATTTTTCCCTATATATATATATAAATACAGGCCTACTGGGAAGGCCCGTTTGAATATCGGCCCAGTACTCATACGGACAGCCCATTAAGAAATAGGTAATGGACGGGTCCTCTGCTATGCTGGCTGTCTACTTGTCCATTAATACCTTGCCACATCGTCTGGACGCACACTCCTGGACCCTCTCATCTCTTTCTGGTGAAACGTCATTTATTATTATTATTATTTTTTTGTAAAAAAAAGAAGAAAAACAACAAAACTGTTCTTCAGACTCTCAGATCCACCAGAAGATTTTGGGTTGCATCACTCTCTTCCCCCAAATAACAAAAAAACATGCTTCAGATCCAAATCTCCCCACGCAAACCCTAACATCTCTTCGATCCAAAACCTCATTTCTTTGCACATAGATCTCGAATCACTGCCCCAAGTGAGCTTCAATTCGAGGAACAAGATGTATATGGCATATGGATGGCCGCAGGTGATCCCATTGGAGCAAGGGCTATGTCCATCTTCGCAGCAGATCATCTACCTCAAAGTCATTAATCGCCTCTTCCTTGTCGTCTCTCCCACTCACTTTGAGCTCTGGAGTTCATCTCAGGTACTCTTCTATATGCATTTGATGCGTGCTAGTTTTTTTTTGAAGTGGTGTGTTAGAATTTCGTGTTTCGATGAGTGAAATTGTGGATCCCGACAATTTTCGTATTGGTTGTGTGTGAGCAGCATAAAGTGAGACTGGGGAAGTACAAGAGGGATGAGGATTCGGTGCAGAAGCAGGGAGAGAATGTGCAGGCTGTGTGGAGCCCGGATGCCAAATTGATTGCTGTTCTTGTGAGTTTGGGATTGAATTTTTCTTTTTTCTTCATTTCTGGTTTGGTATGTTTATTTGGTACTTGTGATCGGTTTACTCACTGAGCTTGTACAATCTAGCGTTCATGATTTCTCGTACAATGTGGTAATCCATTGTGAGATTTGGCTACCTCTTGATATGGAAATTACAATGTCACATAGCTTGTGTGTATTTGACATCCAGGAACCGAAACCGTGCATTTTCCTTATCATGTCTTTAGAGTGCTGCAACATTTGGACACTTTAGTTCTTTGTCAACAATGTATGACCTGGATTACCTTAAAATACTGAGTTATTAGTACAAGATGCTGATAAGTAGCAGTTTGTGAATAATTAAACTGTTTTAAGAAGTTTAACAAACTATAAGTAGAATTTTGTCAATGTTTATTGTACTTTGTAACTTAAATTACAGACCCTCCAACAGTCTTAAAAGAACCCTACATCTATAGGATTTTCTTACCCGTAAGCTTCACTTTGATTTTTTTATATGTTTCTTTCATACATTGTCTTAGTTTCACCAGATGACTTAGTGACTTAGTGTGTACATACGGTACTGCCTGTTTTCAATAAATTGATTTATTTATTTTTATTTTTAATAATAGAAAATGGAAACGTGTTGTCTTTTGCAATATATTCTTTAAGTAAATATGTCATTTTATTATTATTTAGAACTGAATAAATATTTATGTTTATTTGCAGACATCATCTTTCTTTCTTCATATTTTTAAGGTCCAATTCACAGAGAAAAGAATACAAATTGGAGGGAAGCAACCATCTGGGTTGTTTTTTGCATCTATTTCTCTTCTTCTATGTGAGCAAGTGCCATTTGCTGGAAAGGACTTGGCAGTGTAAGTAATTATTTAGTTTTAAGGGCCAGTAAATTAAAGTTATATTGAACACGTATAGAATTCTATGGTCTCACGAATACTTAATCTTTTATGGAATTATCAAGTAAATCGAGAAGTTATTGGGATACGATTTATAGTAAATGATTAATATATGCGGTAATTGCGTGAATGAGCGTAGAAGAATAACTTCGGACAAGTTCAGTTGGTGTCTTGTGAGTGGCATTAAGTAATGGTTACATCATGCTTGCAACATAGCCTTTAGTGTAGGGGACATGACACTACTAAAGTCTCTACAAGGCATAGTTGTTAAAAGTGCAAGGGCACAAAAGCGCGAAGGGTGATTGGGGCCTAAGTGCATGGCACAGACGCATGCTTGAGGAAGCTGAGGTAAACGATAAAACAGTATAAGTGCAGAATTCTGGTTATAGAATGATCGAAGAAGAGAATGTAACATCAGATGGAGATGAAGTTCAAAAATCATAACCATAGCAGAGGGGGGAAAATGGAACAACAGAAAAGAGAAGATAAAATATGCTTACCTTGCTTCTGCAGAATTAGTAATTTTCAATTGGATAATAGATATTAGATAAAGAACCTTCTAAAAAAAATCATATTGTACGATACGGTTATGGTTTTTCAACCTTAGCATATGACCATCCATTCACGATGGTCATATATGAGGTAGTCATGGTTGTTGGCATTGTTTGTATCATATGATACATATCACGATACGATATGGTTCAACATAAACAATATGTTAATGCCAACAGTTATGCAAACTGCCATTATCAATAATTTATGAAGGTAATAGAGACAGCAAGCTCTACATAGAGATAGAGGTTTTAGGGATTTCACAATCACCCTTCATTAAATAATGGCAATCTTGCTACATAACCTGATCTACATTGTCAGTAAACTATCATTATCAATAGATAACTGGCGAGTTCTATGAGACCCAGCCAGCACTATGCAATTGGGTTTGGGTTATTTCAAAGCAAGTTACACAAGGTGGTGTGGATCAGGTTAGGAATGCTAAGACTTAATGAGTGGGAGATCGTGAAACCCTAGTTAACAGTTTGAGTGTCACATTGGTGAGTGCAGAGTATATCTCATCTCTAAAACTGACTGAAGTGAACTTAAACCACCAATTATTCTCAGGTTTCAACCAAGGGTTCTGGCATTTTGTATTGGATGACATTTTCTCTAACATTTGCTTTCATGATATTGACTATTTTGCTTGCTAAATGTTACTTCTATATTTTGTGGTTTTACGTTGCAAGATACTTCTACTCTAAAAATATGTAAGCTATTGTATTGGAATTATATTGATACTTGTCAAATCATTTTGCCAGGAGCAATATTGTAAGCGATAACAAGCATATCCTACTTGGGCTTTCTGATGGATCTTTATTTAGCATCTCCTGGAAGGGAGAGGTAATGCAATTCTATATGTTGAGTTATATCCTAATTGTTTACATCTTCCAATTCCAGCATATTTACTAATAGTATCAATGTTGTAACTTATTCCAGCCCAACATTTTAGATACTATTTTTTTATTTTTATATATATGTTATCCATTTGAGTGTTTTTCATATTTTCTGTACAGTTCTTTGGGCCTTTTGAACTTGACCCGTGTGACAGCAATGGCATTACTGACTTACCACATTCCCTTGATAATGGTCTTTCTTCTGGAGGGATTCCAGGATTTCCCAAGAAGACTGCTATTATCCAGCTGGAACTTTGCTTGCCATTGAGGTTGCTATTTATCTTATATTCTGATGGACAAATAGTGTCATGTTCTGTGAGTAAAAAAGGTCTAAGACAAGCTGAATCTATTAAAATTGAACAAAAGTTAGGCTCTGGTGATGCTGTTTGCACCTCAGTAGCTTCAGAGCAGCAAATTCTCGCTGTTGGTACCAGAAGAGGGGTTGTTGAGCTGTATGACCTGGCAGAATCTGCATCACTGATTCGTACCGTGTCTTTGTATGATTGGGGGTAAGTGCTGTATGATATATTAAGCTGTGCTATTACAAATATAAATTAATAAATTTTCATTATTTGCTCAGTTTTGTTTTTTAGAAAAACTTGCTTGTATGATATATGTTAAAGTATCCCACATTGAAAAAATGTGTAGTTTGAGACCACTTGATATATTACTTGGGCCCCCCATCTAGTAGTTTAAGCTTTGGGCATTGATGACAGCTTAACATTGTATTGAAGATGGTTTGATATGGGTCTGGTGACCCATTTGTATTTCATCCCTGTTAATTCTTGGTCCACGTGTAAGGCCCCTTGTGTGTTGTATGGCTTGTACTTGAGGGGGAGTGTTAAAGTATCCACATTGAAAGAATGTGAAGTTTGAGACGACTTGATATACTAGCTTAACCTTTTGGGTTGGAGTAAAGTTTAACAATATATAAATTTTGAAATGACCTCCAGTTTTTTATATCATTGGGTGATAGTCAACAAAGCATTACTATCTACTTCCAAGTGCCAGTCAGTACAAAATGAATCACACATTAAGTTATCCAATTTCTAAGTGCAGGGCCTTTCCCTCTTTATCTGTGTCAAACCTCCGTCTTTCGGGTGCTAAAAAAGAAGCTCTTTATAGGACTCAAATGCCTTTTTTTTCTATCGCAATAGGTTTCGTTTCTCTCTGTATATGTTTATGAACACCAACTGACTGTTTACTATCACACTAAAACGCTTGCTTTTTTAATGATGCTTTAAGATTTCATTTGCTGTTGGAGACAAATTACTTTGGCTTGCATCTGCTAGTTTGTGCAATTTTTATTAGTTATGAAATGAGAAGAATTCAATTGCTTATAATAGTAGATCTCTGTGGTTACTATGTAATAGTTTGGGACTTATTTGGGTTTTGTGTTTTTTGCTTCAGTTCATTGCATGATTTATTTATTTATTTATTTTTTTTATATATATTTTTTTATGTCTTGGCTGTTTACAGATACTCAATGGATGACACTGGTGCTGTCAGCTGTATTGCATGGACTCCTGATAATTCTGCTTTTGCAGTAGGGTGGAAATTAAGAGGACTGACAGTTTGGTCTGTCTCTGGTTGCCGTTTGATGTCAACAATTCGTCAAATCAGCTTAAACTCTGTATCTTCTCCAACTGTTAAACAGGATTGTAAATATGAAGCTTTGTTGGGTGGCACATCATTAATGCAGTGGGATGAACATGGATATAGAATTTATGCTGTTGAGCAAGGATCTTCTGAGAGAATTCTTGCCTTTTCTTTTGGTAAATGTTGTCTCAGTCGAGGAGTTTCAGGCATGACTTATGCTCGCCAAGTAATTTATGGTGAAGATCGGTTGCTTGTTGTGCAATCTGAAGATGCTGATGAATTGAAAATGCTACACCTTAACCTTCCAGTTATGTCTTCAATTTACAATCTCGGTGATCATTTATCTTGTATTGTTGTCTTCCCAAAAAAGTTTCATCTCTGATACAGCTTTGTTTGGAATCAGGTATCTTATATTTCTCAAAATTGGCCAGTTCAACACGTGGCAGCAAGCAAGGATGGAATGTATTTAGCAGTTGCTGGGCTTCATGGGTTAATCCTATATGACATGCGGTTTAAAAAGTGGCGAGTATTTGGTGATATTACTCAGGAACAGAAGATCCAGTGCAGAGGTTTGTTATGGCTGGGAAAGATCGTGGTCGTCTGCAATTATGTTGAATCTTCTAACACGTGAGCAATTGATTCATAGTTACATCCCAATCCAGTTGATTCTTTGAAATTTGCTTAGCTGATGCAGAATGTTGATATTTATCAATCTATTGATGTATACTTGACAAGAAGCCTAGATTATGATCTTGGATTCTGTCATTGTGTACGAATGAATCACAATTTATCTTCATTTTTTTATTCTAGTGTTATGGGTTCTGTTCAAGTTGCAGTTGAAGCAGTACATTATTTTGATATTGGATGACATTTATTTATGTATTTTTATTTTTGTAATGGTTTGGGAAACTGATGTGCAGGTATGAATTGCTCTTTTATCCAAGATATCACCTAGATCAGAGCTCATTACTTTATCGAAAAACATTGCTAGCAAAACCTATGGTGATGGATGTCTATCAAGATTATATTCTAGTTACTTATCGCCCATTTGATGTCCATATATTCCATGTGAAGTTATCTGGTGAACTGACACCATCTAGTACTCCAGATGTACAGGTAATGAATATTTTTTTCATATTCAGTACAAATCTCACTTTTGAATGATTTTATTTTCCCTCTAGTTGTTAACTCTTGAAGTTTCAAAATGCACAATGAATGAGTAATTCAAAGAAACTATATTTGTCGTGCATTTTTAAGTGATAAAATGACAAACAGCTTTCTACAGTACGAGAACTCTCAATCATGACGGCGAAGAGTCATCCAGCAGCAATGCGTTTTATACCTGATCAGCTTTCAAGAGAGTGTGTCTCAAGCAATCATATCTCTTCTTCTTCAAATATGTTAGCCAGAGAGCCTGCAAGGTATGCTTCCCTTGAAATGTTAGATATAACCTTTTTTGTACCACCACATGCCTCTGAATTGGCTGCATACATACAATGTCTAATTTGGCAGATGCTTGATATTGAGGGCAAATGGGGACCTTTCCCTGCTTGATTTGGATGATGGTCATGAAAGAGAGCTTACCGACTCTGTTGAGTTATTCTGGGTTACCTGTGGTCAGTCAGAAGAGAAAACAAATCTAATTGAGGAGGTTTCATGGTTGGATTATGGTCACCGAGGAATGCAGGTAATTAGCTGTAATGGTCTACATTATTATTTTCTGTAAATGAAGCACGGATACGGGTACGAGTACTCGGTATGGTACGTTAGGACGATTATTTTTCAAAAAGCCTAGGTATGGGTATGGAGGATTACTTATAATTAAAATAGCTAATTATTTTAAAAATATGCATGTTAAAAATTTCAATTATATAATCATTAACAACAAATTAATAACAAAACTGTACAATGTGCATATCCAATGCCATATACTTGAAGTACAACTTATGACAGGAGTTAGCATATTTCTTTATGTTTAGAAGAAAAAAAGGCGTAGGTTGCTATGCAGTGTGCATTATTTAGTAAGTTAATGATATGATAGTAATTAGTATTTAATACGAGTCTTTTTTCATTCAAAGATTGTAGAAAATTTGGATTTCTTTATTCGAGAAACTCTTATTAGAACAATGTAAATTTTATATTATATATTTAGTTGAAGTACCTGGATAATATTTGACTGTTCCCACAAATAAAACACTTTTCACTTAATTTGGGTATTAACCCACGAAGTACCCTTACCCTGTAGGCCTGTACCGGTAGGTCCTCCTAGAAGTACCCGTGCTTCTTAGTTTCCTTTCCCTTTCTCTGTTAGGGTAATGCTAATGGGCCCATGGGGACTTGTTAAGATACACTTAATCATCTTATGTTAGTACGCTAGATATTTATATGTTGGGAATAATTCAAACACAATTCTCTATGCATTTTTTAAATATATATATATATATGTAATTATACATATATGCACAAAATTGTTCTGTGCTCTAGTTCCTTCAGCACCTGTTAGCAATATTCTTTATATTATTTTTGATGCATCATGTATTTTTGTTATCTAGTTTCTGCTGTGTACTTTTCTTATATAGATTCTGGTTGGAAGTTTATTTTTACAGGTTTGGTATCCATCTCCAGGTGTGGACCCATTTGTGCAGGAGGATTTTTTGCAGGTATGTGTATATTAAACAGTTAATACTTCTCTTTTGTCGATATATTTGCTTCTGTGAATTTTAAGTGGTCTCATGTTTATTTGCTTAATTTGATACCTTCCAAGATGGAAGCTTTTCTCCTCAGAGGAAGATGGTAAATGTCTTTATGTTCTTGCTTCGCTTAATGGCGACAAAGAGGTTTTACCTGTTTTGACCTTTGTTAATGAAGATATGAACTCTTTTGTAGCTGGATCTTTAGATATTGTTGTGTTTTTCTCATTCGCTTTAGTTTTAAAGATTATGAGCTTATGTATATGAAAATATATCTGAACCTGTGAATTTATTGGATTAAATATCCGGTTGTTTGATCCTTGTTTCATGAGTTGGTAAAAGTGACTCAACATTACTTTATAGTTGGACCCGGAGCTTGAATTTGATCGTGAAGTATATCCTTTGGGGCTTCTTCCAAATGCTGGCGTTGTTGTTGGTGTTTCCCAGAGAATGTCATTTGCTGCATGTACGGAGTTTCCATGTTTTGAGCCATCTCCTCAAGCTCAAACTATATTGCACTGCCTACTTCGACACCTTATTCAGGTACTGTTTTGTTCCTTTTCCTTTGATAAACAGTTACTTGTTTCATCCTATGCTAAAAGCATTTATTATTTGCATCATTGAGGGGGTCTTCAGGGGTGTTTACTAATTACTCATGAGAATTTCATAGCGCTAAAACCTATTCTTTATAAGAAAATGTGACGTTCCAACTTTCATTGTCATCCCTATCTGACATAAGAGACTCCAAGTGTATCGATAATTTATACTTAAAAATAAAAAATAAAAGGTATATATAGCGAATACAACAAGGACATTGATATGAGTTCATCGGGAACAAACTAGTAGAACACTAGAACTAAGGATGAAAAATCCAATGAGCATAGCTATCATGTAGAAGTAAATTGAGAGGGCTAATGAGTGAGGGAGATGAGTGCTCCATATGGATCAATGAGAACTAAGCCACTAAAGGTTGTGCTTCTAGGTGATCCTATTTAACTGGAACTGAAAGGTATTAGGTCCGTCTAGTTTTAGTTTTAAAATGGCATGTAAGGGCATCGCTGGAAACATACTTTATCTTTAATGTTGGTTTCTTCTCAGCCGTTGACTATAACGTCTCCAACCTGAATTCTCTGCATTATGTCTCTGAGGTTTCTTTTGATTTTTCTTCTTGATCCTTGTCATTCTTTAGTTATGTCAAGCTCAGTGCTTTGAACTGATATTAGTGCTCATTTCAAAAAAACTAAACAATAAAACTGATATTAGTGCACATAAAGTGACTTAAAACTGATTGTTACATGACAAGGGTAAGGTAGCCAGTTTAAGTTAAAATATAGGGAAAATGTGTTCAAAACATACTTTACCTGTATTTTAAGAACTGAGGGTTTAGATTTGTCAAACCTTTTCAACATAAAGTGTTTTAGATTGGTCTATTTTAAAGCTTCACTGTTAGTGGTAGGGATTCAAGCTTAATTCGAGCATTCTTTCACATGGTGAAGGTAACATTAAGGCTAACAAACAATTTGAAATTAAAATACATACCCTTGCCAATTTACTAGAAGACTCCAGCCCAATGACAAAAATACTCCTTTCTGCTGAATGTCCAGATTCTGGTAATGAAGCTGATAGAATTAGGTTATCTTCCTTGACTGCATCACTAACTTACATATACAGGTATACTAGTGTTTGATGTCTTTGAGGTTTTTTAGCATGGTAACGAAAGAACTCGTTTGACACTGACCTTGAAATGTCGTAACTGTTGGCCATACTTGTGTTATCCTAATATTGATTCTTATTCTGTTGTGTTGTTTCTTTTTTATTTCTGACTGCCAGAGGGACAAAAGTGAAGAAGCTTTACGGTTGGCACAATTATCAGCACAAAAGCCTCATTTTTCTCACTGTCTGGAGTGGCTTCTTTTCACTGTTTTTGAAGCTGAAATTTCCAGGTTCTTATAATCAGAGAAATTAAATGATTTTGTATGTATACATGTTTGATGAATTTAAATGTCCTTTTTTAAATAAAAAAAAGAGTAGATGAATTTGAATGTTAATTGTGTAGTAGTCCACCCAAAATGAGTGCCAACCTCTTTTTTTTATTAGTTAGTTATATATGAATAACCCACAATATCCCTAAATTAATTAGTTAGAACCTCTTGAATTTGTTATAACAAGATCACATAAGGGTATATAAGGGAAAACCTAATTCTAACTAATGTATTTGTGAAAATATTGATTCTCTATCAATTAAGGATTGATTAAGGATTGATTTTTAGGGATGGATTGATTTTCATTCATTGCGTAGATTAACCTTCCATGTATAAAGGCTGGTATCAAAGCTTTGTTGACCTAAAGGTCATGCTTAAGTCCTGCCGTCATCCTAATTAAATAATATTAAATTCCAATACAAGGCAAGAAGACTTAAGCATGGGGCACGTGCAAAGCAATAATGGTCATGCACGCAAGGAGGTGTGTTGGAGTATAAAAATTAAATTAGGTCTTCAACTTTCAAGTTAAGCTTTTAGTTGCGTTGTTGATTCCGTTTTGATAGTCTCTTGGAGCTTCTGCAGTTCCGGCAGCAACCTTAAGTTGCTTGCCTAACTGATAATTTTCTCCTCTTCAATATTTCCGATAATCTTTTCTTTTTCCAAGATTTATTAAAATTCTCGATATTTTTCTTCATAATCTTTCCTTTTTGTTTTTATCCGCCTTACACATGCAAAAGATCATACTTGCTTTTGAGAGGAGTATCCCATAAACGAAACCTACCTTTTTCTCTTTCTTTCAGCAGCTTTCAAATTAGCAACAAATTTGATCTTTCAGAGCAAATTTTGGTTATTTTTGTCCTCTAGCAACTCCTCGGTGTCTTTCCGATAAATTTCCAACGACTTCTTTCTAGTGTTAACTGACGTTCTAGTGACACTAACATGTTGTCTTCTTTTTGTCGGCCCTATCCGAGTGTGCTGCTCGTCAATATTCGCCGCCCGCTTTGCCACTAGTGACTGGCAGCTTCCTCGCTTATCTCTTTTTAAGGTGAGTGCTATCTCTCCCGCCAACATCACTGTGGTCAGCCAACATGGTGACTCGTACCACCAAGTTTTGCAACCATCTACCAATGAGATCAACTTTAACAGTCGTGAAACGCTAGCAAAAGTCTTTAAAAAAGAGGAGAAAAATCAAACTTTCACGTTGATTTGATTTACACGCTCCAACTTGAGTGAGAGTGGGAATATTTGATTCTCTATAGATTAGGGATTGATCATTTTTCTTTCTATGTATAGATTAGCCCAGTGTTTTAAAAAGCCCATGAAGCGCGCACCTAGGTGCGAAGGCGCGCCTCACTAGATTTATGACTTAATTTCTGTGTTTTCATTCTAAATTTGATTTCAAATTTTGAATGCTGATGTATGTAATCAGTCCATTTAATAAAATGACATTTCAGATTTCAAAATTCCATTTTACAATACAAAAATATTATAAAATGGAATTTTGAAATCTGAAGTCATTTTGTGGGTTTCAAAAATCAAAATGTTTCTATGAAATAGTGTTACTCCAACTATATAAAGGCAACAATTCTAGTTTTTGTATGAAACATTAAGGTAGCAACAGCAAGTCAGTTTACAGATACAGAGTATACAGTATAATGGAAATCTGATACTTCAAAACATATAGGGGAATAGTGAAATTCTTATCTATGTTATAAACTTTTTACATTATAAACATAGTTTGGTAAATTTGATGTCTTAAGTTTTTAATATTTTCCATAAGTTTTAAAAGGGCGCCCCACTTCAAAAAAGCCTGTGCCCTCACCGTGCGCCTTGCGCCTCAGCTTTAGAGGACCCTAACGCCTTATATGCACCTCACGCCTTTTAAAACACTGGATTAGCCTTGTATAAATAGGTTGCTGGTTTATTGAATAAAATACACACAATTCTTCTCTTCAAACTCAACAGTGTTCTTCATTTCTCAAAAATAGGAAGGGGGACACTCATTGCAGAAGATTAATATCATAAACAGCTGTTGTTTTAGAATGCAATATAGCGTTGTTTGGGCCTTGATTGATTTATTCCAAGTTATACTATTTACCATGGCTTGAAAACTTGAGTTGGGTACAATATTAGTGGTATATCTGTTGTTTATGGCCATTTTGGGTTATTTTGCCCACTCTTGAATGTTAGACACTTGGGCTTTTTTAACATATGTTCTGTCCTTGGAATGTAAGTTGTGTAAACTATGTTTCAATGACTTTCTTATTATATTGGTTTAAGAGGCGTTGGGGTATAGGCTTGGCAGTTTGTAATGTTTTTATCTGGGTAAGAATTTGTACTTATCTAGATATGTTGTCACTTCCTAACTATACTTACTGCTTGCAGCCAAAGTGTAAACAAGAATCAGTCCTCCATTTCTAAAAGTGATACCAGCTCTTCTCTTTTGGAGAAGACCTGTGATTTGATCAGAAACTTTCCGGAGTACCTTGATGTTGTTGTAAGTGTTGCAAGAAAAACTGATGGTAGACATTGGGCAGATCTGTTTTCTGCCGCCGGAAGATCAACAGAGTATTCATTTTACTTTTCCTTTTTAATTTACGTAACCTTAAGTTTGAAGTTTGCTGCAAATATATACTGTAGCATTCTTCTGTATGAAGGTCTATGTAGATGTAATTTGAAATTATTATATATTGAAGGCAGAAGTGGTTGATCATTTAGGCCCATGGTTGGTGCCCGATTAGTTAACTTTTGTAACTAGCAAGAAAGAAAGTTGTCATTTGGTCTTGGGCTGTTATAATTCCCACATTTTTGGTTGATGAAAGGCCTTAAATATTTATCATCCTCAACCTTTTCATACTTACTCTTCACCACAATTTAGTTTTCTCGTATTACCAATGGGGGGCTATCAAATAGAAGTAAAGATACTTGGTTGAGTCAATTTCGTGTGTTATAGGATGGAAGTCAGTCTTAAAAATTGAAAAGGCCAATCTTTATTTTTCATTATACATCATATTTGCACCTCTATATATTTTGTTGAAGTTGGTTAAATATTGATTGACCAGATATTTTCAAGAGTTGTGTAGTTATAATATCTGTTGTTGCTAAGGTTGATGATGCTGTTTGTTTACTTTTTATTTATTTTCAGGTTGTTTGAGGACTGCTTCCAGCGAAGGTGGTACCGTACTGCAGCCTGCTATATACTTGTGAGAACTATGATTATCTCAATAAAATAAGTTCTTGTCTTTTGGAGATATATTCTAGTTCCTCTCCGAAACTATTGTCTTCGGCTATCTGCTCTTGATTATCCCACGTTTCTGTACTGAAAATATGGAGTATGGATACAATAAGATTAGTATCTAGTTTGCGTATTCATGTTATAAAAAACTGGAAACGTTTTTTAATGTGTGTATACGCCAGAATACGCTGAATATGTGAAAAAAAAACGTATTTCAATGGTAATTTATTTATTATTTTTACATGAAGTCTTGGCCTTCCAAAACAAAGTTGATGTACCAACATACCTGATACCTCCGATGTAGTAGATGCAGCAATCGTTTTGATTTTTATTCTTCATCGAATTTCAATTTTTTTGTCTGTTATGAATTAGATTTGCAATTTACTATTGAAAGTTTATGAATTTATAATCCATATTGTAGAGTGGTAGATTAATATGGATGTTTGTGTTTAATTAGAATTCATCTTATTTGGTTTTTTAGTCACTTAATTAATTGTATTAATGATTTATAGTTTTATATTATTTATTTTTATAATGAATTAGTTTTAGGGTATAATGTATATCAGTTGACTGATATAAAGTTATATCAGTTAACTGATACACATTTTACTCTATATCAATTTGTTAACTCTTTACTTTTCACAAATAAAACAATTCATTAGAGTGGACCACACTATAGTACTACCTCCGTTTCAAAATAAGTGTTGTTTTAGAATCCAATTTTTGTTTCAAAATAAGTGTCACTTTCTACTTTTAACAAACTTTTACACATG
>JAYMTK010002627.1:0-13527 GCA_036897405.1 Pelargonium myrrhifolium | reverse complement strand
CTCACATCATAACGTGATGTAAACAATTATATTTATTTATCAAAAAATTTCATTGCGGACAATAAATAATTGCATAATAATAATTGAATATGTTCTCACCGATTTTAACTAATAAATGTAAATAACTATATTATAATATTAAAACATAACCATTTCTAACCCTCTACACTTTCATTAAGAACATCATATATATTTGTGACATATAATGCTCACATCACAATGTGGGTGTAAACTTTTATATTTAATTCATACTATTTTGCCATTACAAATACTAAACAATTACATAATAATAACAAATATATTTTTACCATTTTTTCAAATAAATGTAAATAAATATGTTAAAATATCAAAACATATCCATTTGTAACACTAAACATTTTTACTAACAATATAAAATAAATGCTACTTGCAATACACTTAAAACTAATTGGGATAAATAAATACATTAAAATGTTGAAATATATCCATTATAAACCATAAACATTTTTTATTACCACATTAAATACATGTGAAAATACATGTAAAATTAATACATGTGTGAATCCTCCTCCTTTTTTTTATCATTATATTTTAAAAAGTAGAATAACATCTGCATACAGAAACATTTGGGGATGCTTTGGCTTGAAACATTTGTTTATAGATGATTGATTCCTAATTAATCACCTAATATCTTTTTTATATGGAAAATTCGGTATCCATAACTAATTTTACAATAATTAATCAACCATTTGTGTCAATGTTGACCACTTGTGCTGCTTGAAGTTGGGGAGGGGATTTCATAGTTCCTTTTGTTACATTAATCTATATTTGTATCTTCAAATTTTGCATTGTTTGTTATATAGATTGTTAAAGAAGAAAATATTTAATTTCTAGAAAATATTTTTACAAGTTATTTTTATCATGAGATATATAGCTCTTAACTATATTAGAGCTTCAAGAATTAAAATGTTCATCTAATATAATTGCTTGCTTTTGCCACAACCCTACCAATTTGGTGATGGTCTCATGATGGATTAAAGATGAACCCCACAATAACAACGTTAGGTCATATACTTGTATTAACAAAATTAGTCACATGTTTTCTATTCAATTATTATTGTCGCAATATATACTTTCATTGTCGTTGCTTGCTTGTATTGTACTGTTTGTGTCTAGTAGTCCTTCATGGTCAGAGAGCCTGGACATTTTTTATACATGAGTAAAATATGTATTTCTCTAAGTAAAGTCATTCGATCATTACGAACTGTCTCAACTTTAATGATTAAAGTTTATATTATAAATAATAATATTTTGAGCTCTTACAACTTATAACCAGACAAAAGAAAATGTAATGACAGGGAAACATATTTATGGATATTTGAATGAAAGGATTGCTTGCAATATCAACAATTTGAAAGATACAGTTCTATTAAGCTACATCAGAAACACCTCATACATAGAATATTCAAAGGTCTAATCTATTTGGCATTTGCATTGCCACCATCATCAGATAAGCCCTCAAAAGTCAAAACCATCCACAGTCGGTGCGGGCTTGATCTTGTGCATTAAATTGAAACAAACCCAATTTTCAAGCCCATTAAAACGGGCAGGCTCAGCCCATCTTGACACACGTTTTTCAGAACTGAGAGATGTTGTAGCCTGTGCCCTGTAGGTGACTTTGAGCCAAAATGCCAAATCAATTAGCTCTCTCCACATTCTCCCCAAAATACCCCCAACATTTTCTTCTATTCACATTCCATAACATCAAGACCCCACAGGCCACAGCAACGTCACAGTCAACTCTCGTTCCATATCCGTCGTCGTTTGCGCTCTCAAGAGCCTAGACGGATTTGGTCGCCGTGCCGGAGGTATCTGAGGAAATCTTCGTTAGTTCCCGGCGTTTACGCCGTTTTTTATAACTACGATGATGTCCAGTTCATCGGCATCACGCGAACATAGCTGCAAGCGTTCTCGCTCACCAAAAATCGGTTCCAGAGATTTGCTACTCCGTCAAAGTATGTATCGAACTGCTGAGATTTCATTTCCAATTAATTTGTGATTGGATGCTGTAGTTTCTGGCTGCTTTTCTAGAAATTATATGATCATTACAAATTAGTATGGAAAAATGGAAAATTTTGTTTTGATGCGGTTACTAGGCTGGCCTCATTCAGTAAAATGGTGTTTGGAATTTGGATGTTGTAGTTTCTATTTGTTTGCCTATAAATTTTATGATCACTAGTTCACTACACATTAGTAAAGGACATGGTGTTTTGATGCTGTACTAGATTTGCTTCATCCAGTAATGGTGATGATGGTGAGCATGTTTGCTCTGTGACATTATTCATTAATCATTCTCTATAAGATTTGTGAGTGCAGCAATCTCATTGTGCTGATTTTGTATTCAGAAAATAGTTTAATAACTCAATGAATGTCAATGTGCTGACTTAAGCTCATGAGAGTAATTGGTTGGTCCATAACTTCCAATTTGGCTTGGTGGTTGGCATATTATGAACTTTTTTGGTGGATATTTCAGTTAAAGGAAGTTATTATCACATATATCTTGTGAAGCATTACCATGATGTTATGCAGACAACTCTTCATCAGCTTATTGCTTTCTTTGCTTGAGTTGACATCTTGGACAATACCATTTCATGATTTGTAAGCACTAGGCCCAACATTCTGAACCCATTAAACACTTTAAGGCAAATTGAACCTTTACCGTCCAGCTCTTTAGTGAGCTTTTAGACCATTTAGCCAAAATCATTCAATCATTATTGTAAAAAATATAAGATGGTACTCTATAACCAAAGGCCAAAGTGCTAGTTGATAATTACTTAGACCCTAGTTGCTGTCTCATACGTCTGTGTGCGCCTTGATGTTACATTGTATTGTTTAGCTAGTCCCATTGAGATAAGTTTTGGCATGTTGTAAAGGATAATAGAGATGTATGTGTTTTTAAAACAAACATTAGCTCATTGAGCTGTAATAAGAGACTAGCTTTTGAATTAAGGATATATCAAAAAAAAAAAATAGTTGCTCCGAAAGATGGTTATTTAGGAAGAGAAGGTTCTGATATTTACTTTGTAAGGGGAAGATGTGCATAACCTATCTCCATTAGCTGAAAATAGTCGAGCTTAAGAAGATTATAACTTTTGAATTAGTCGGTGACAATTTTATACATAATTGTGTACATCATAATATTTGTATTTTTCATAATAATTGAATAGGGAGGGAAGAGTCGGTATAAGCCAATGCGTCTTGCAATAGTTTTTGTGCTTTTGGGTGGATTTAACTCGCGTACAATGATTCTGCTTATATTGCATAAGCCAGTTTGATAGCGATTATCAAATGAATTGAAAGGTTGTCTTCCAATTTGATTGAAAATGGGTGGATGAGCTAGCGTATCAAGAAAGGACGGGCTACAGATGGATTTCCATGGCATCATAGTTACCATGAACTATTGTAACACTAGGCACAGAGAGTACATTTGAATAACTAGGAAAGTTTACTTTGTATAAATCATGGTGCAATAATTTTCTTGTTGAGCCTACTGAAACCATAGCAAATCAACCTGATCATGCCCTGAAATGGCACCAATGAAACTTGATTAAATATATCCCTTTTCTGTCCCATGTAAATATGCACATTTGTTTGCTTACTTGATTAAGATGTGTTTTTGTAAATGCAATACATTTTACAGTATTCACTTATAAGCATTCACTGTTCAGTTATATCATTAATTTGTATAACGGTGATTTCATTATGAATATCCAACGTCAGGTTGAGGTAGTAGATGAACCAGATAGAACAGCTCTGATCCAAGCATGGGAATCTTCTGACGGAAGAACTCATAAAAACAACTGGTAAGGTCCCACCGGGTAATGAATCAGGGAACACCACTTGGGTTCGGCAACCACCAAAGAAGAAACCCGATCTGTGCCTGACACCTGTCGTCATGTCTAACTTACTATCCAGCTTGAAGATCTCATCGAACAATTGGTGTGAAGGAGAACAAGGTGGTTGCATTTATCAAGGGTTCAAGAAGGTGGTTGGCATTCTTGAGAGTGAAGGGGTGTGGATTATGAAAGTGTTGTGGTCGATGAACACGAACACGACACGATTACAAAATATCTGTGTGCCCAAACATACTAATTTTTGTGTCATGTTTCGTGTCACGACACGAATTGCCAGCTCTAGTATTTTCAAGAAGTAATTGCATGTAAGTTTTCAGCTTGCTAATTCTATTTGTTTTTGTATAAAGGGGGCTGTTGTATGATAGTGGAATGAGATTATTTTGTTGGGTTGGTATGGGCATTTAATTCACCCTTTTCATAGCGTGATCGATGGAGGAAAATGGTATATCAGTAGGAGATTACACTTGATTGAGTATAGTAAGGGCATTTCTCCTTTGAAAGTGTTAACTTTTCTTCACCGCAATGCAAAGAGAAACTGTTATTTTTCCGCATTCATATCATCTTCTTTTGAAGGTAAAGAGCTCGGCTTGTTTGAAATTCTACTTGTAGATCATTGCTACAGTTCAACGAAAATTGAAGCGTAACTGTACTGTAACTCTTAAAATTTATTGTTAAAACTTCGAAAATAAGAACATCCTCAATACTATTTGGGATACTCTCTTCTCTAGTAATGTTTAACAAGAAAGTTAGAACACCTAATTAACATATGCACCATTGTGATAGCAAAAAAAAAAAAAAAATCACAATACCAAAAGTATTGAAATCCTTCTTTTAGTATGAATAGCTTGGAATTTACTTGTAATAAGCCACTCTTAAACATTGCTTGACTCCAGTTTTTTTGTATGGTCACTACTTTCATTATGAGACTCTTTAATACCAACCCATGTAATTAGACCGAAGACACTAATGTCTTATTCTCTAGTCCGTGGATATTGAACAACTTAATTCATGTTAGACTCAATTACATGTATTCAACTCCGCTCCACAATCTAACTATGTGTCTCACGAATTGACAATACTACGATTAACATGAAGTACTCTATCTCTCTTGGCCATGAACATTGCCCATCATCCCTATCCCGACCTATAAAATCTTGTATCACCCAACTTGTTCTAACTTATTTTAATGAGAGAAAAACAATACTTCACATTTATTATATTTGAGGCGACCCAAGGGTCGAAGTCGAGGCCTCTGCTAACCCGCCCACACAATATATACGTTTATATTGCCATGTATGAGTGTTTATTTTTTTGTAATTGTGATTTAAAATTTAAGTAATCATCTCATTTTTGTACCCAAATTTTTTATTTTCACCCCATATATATTTCAATTTTTTCCCAGCCATTTGGCCCATTTTCACCTCTCTTCTTTTCAGTCAAAGAAACACTTTGAAAAAGCATGTGTTATTAAAGAAGTCTTACAAATCAAAGCGATGCTTCCAAGGTTCAGCTTCGATTGATCCTAAAGTGATAGCTTCCACGGCAAAAAGTTCATCAAAGCTCTCTACAAATCTATCAATCTTATCTCATTATCTTGATGTTACATTAAAAGATGCCGTTGTACTTTATTACGGTACAGTTGGATATACGCAATGATTGCTCCATTTAGATTAAAACATGCCCAACCAACTAATAAACATCAGAAAAGGACAATTTCTCGAACATTACAGCATAATGTTGTTAGCTTAATCCCAAAATTAATGGCAATTATTAGGGGTAATATCGTCACTACACATAAACAACAACCACCCCAATTTTCCAACCAAAATTGGCCTTTGACAGTCTTGAAGTTGAAGCTGGACTCGTTGGTGCTCCGTTACGACTTTACCACCAAATACAAATTCTCTTTCCCTTTCTTCTTCAACGATCAAATTCACGTTCCTTTAGGGTTTTGCTTCTTATTCTTTCTTCTGGTGCATTTAGTGTTGTTGATTGATTTATGGATACTGGAGCTTCTTCTTCGGGTCGATTCAAGCTCCACGATGAGCTCGAGTTGCTGGAATTTCAGGACAAGTACATAATCAAGCCTTTCGAATCTTCCGGTCAAGGCTTCTCGATTAGTCGCAGCGATGGAAAAATTGAGCCTCTCGAGGGTGGTAAGCTTCTCTCCTCATAAATATCGAACTGCTTATTCATATGCTTGGTCGGTGAGAAAATGCAGGAAATTTCAAGTTCCATAGTTTCTAATTTTGTTTTCATGATTGTATATTACGATTTTAAGCTGTATTGTTAAACGTTGACTCAGCCTAGAAGTTGTGATAGGTGATAGCTAGTACAATGCTCTTTTACTCGGAAGTTGCTCAAGCTGGTAGCAATTTAAATATCAAATTTTAGTGTTTTTTACTAGTAATATGATATTAATATTAGTTCTTGGTGAGTCTTTAAAGCATAATACCAGTTAACACAAACTGTTTAATACTTTGCTGAACTGCTTAATTGCTAATCAGACTGAGATTTTCTGTTTGTAAGGAATTGCTGGGGTCTGGCAATATGTATATTTTTTCTTACCAATGTTTGGTTTGCATCAGAGAATTTGGAGGTTTTGAAGAAGTTTTACTCAGCCTATAGTTTTCTTGTATTAATCAGCCATGATTTCTAGGCTAATGAGGAATTGTTACTCTTTTGGCTACACTGAAATGGAAACTTAATAACTTCCTCCTTCCTGCAGATGAATCTAGTTCTGGAAGTCCATCCAAAAGCTCTAGGATTTATGGTGTGGCCGGTACCATTAAATTGCTTGCAGGTATTTTCTTGAAAAAATGAAAACAAGCACCCAAATGTAAAATCATTCCTTTTGGCATGCATCTGTGCTGTTACGCGTGCAAGGTCACAACCAAAGGGTCTTCAAGTTGCTTGATATGTAACGAGGGTTTAAGCTTTAGAAACTTCATATATTGACTAGCTGATTATTTTAGGCAGTGCACATCAAATTTATCAGTTTCTTGTTAGTATGGTTATGTGAAATAGGAATTAATGCTTATTTATCAGACTAATGTAGCTACAATCTAGGCTGCTCTTCTTCTGGGACGAATTGTGATAAACATTGCATAATAAATTATTCACCTAATTCACTGATATGTTGACTAGTTGATTATTTTAAACAGTGCACATCTAATTTATCACTTTCTTGTTAGTATGGTTATGCGAAATAGGAATTTGATGCTTGTTTATTAGACTAATGTAGCTTCTTCCTAGGTTGATCTTCTTTCAGGGCGGATCGTGATAAACATTGCTTGATAAATTATTCATCTAATTTACTTATAACATGCAGAACTCAAGATCATTTTTATGTGTACTTGTTGAGAGGGGTTTGCTTACCCGCTTGCGCTTATTTTGATACAGGAACGTATGTACTTGTAATAACTTCTCGGAAGGAAGTTGGAAAGTTTCTTGGTTTCCCTGTTTACCGTGTAATGTCTATGAAGTTCCTGTCCTGCAATGGGGCTCTAAGGCTTTCAACTTCTCAAGAAGTGAGATTTCTTTGTTTTTTCAGTAAATAGATATGTTGACATTTCTTGAAAAGTGATTAAAATATGATATTTCCTAATACATTGTTATGATTTCTTTGATGCAGAAAAAAGATGAGGCTTACTTCATGACTTTGTTGAGAACAGTGGAATCAACTCCAGGGCTTTACTATTCATATGAAACAGATATAACATTGAAGTATATACTCTTACATTGCACTTTTGTTTATATGTATCGTTACTTTTAGCAAATTGAACTTCTGTCTTTTCTGTTTATCATATTGAGATTCAGATTCAAATTATGCTATATGTAATATTGTTTACTAAGATGCATTTGGTTATGCCTATCAGCTTACAAAGAAGATGTAAGTTGGCAGAAGGGTGGACAAGTAAACCAATTTGGAAGCAGGTTAGTTTGCTGGATATCATTGGCTTCTCTTTGTGGAGTATCCTCTTATTAGACGAGTCAGGGTCCAATATTACATTTTTTTTTTAAAAACTTAGAAGGCAAAACCTTGCAACTCAGAACCTTTTTGTTCTCATTTGGTAATCACCAAGTGAGGGAAGTGAACAGATTCGCTTTTGGGCAACCCAAAACAACTCCCTGCTCAGCTGCTCCTAATCTTTAAATAACTGAAATGAATGGGAGGAAGAATGAAAGGCATGCAGAATTCTGGAGTCTTTGACATCTTTATTATTTCTATTAGAATATTTACCAAATGTTTTTTTGCATGAAGCATGATCTATTTGTTGGTTATGCCTGTAACGTTGGGTATCTAATTTCCTATATGTATTTCAGGCTGACCCTCGATTTGTTTGGAACAGATATCTTCTGGAGGAGCTTATTGAATATAAGGTTAGGTGTTTATTATGTTTAGATTTCCATGTCCTTTTGTTTTCCAAAGTCTAAACATATTTAAATATACTCTGGGGATATTTCCAAAAGTTAATATATATAACATGGCCTATTCACCTATGAGTATTATTACTAAGTCATTTACTTTTTCTTAACATGCTCTTATTTCTGGTTGCAGGTTGATGGATTAATAATTCCTCTCCTACAAGGAAATATCCTTTTGTACTTTTTTTTTGCCTTATCCTTTTAAATTGACATTGTGTGTATTAAGTAAGTTCAAGTGTAATGAAGCTACAGAAGTAAATCTAGAGTTGACGTTCCTTTTGGATAGTATGATATGTTTTCATTTAACCACGGGGTAAGTTTCCAGACTGCTTTGCTAAAGCTAAAAGACTCCCCTGCAACAATTACGTTAGTCTCGCGTAGGTGCACACGACGTCTAGGTACAATTTTATATACACAATTGTTTCTATTACTATTGATATGGCTATATGGAAGCATTTTGAATATCCAGCTAATATATGATAGCATGGTGTACTAGGGACAAGAATGTGGAGACGTGGAGCTAATCTTGAAGGAGATACTGCTAATTTTGTTGAAACTGAGCAATTGCTGGAGCATGAAGGTTTCAGGTCGTCATTATTGCAGGTTATTTATCACATTTAGTGTGAATTCTATTACTGTGCACTCTTACTTCTATTGCATCTGAATTTCTCTTTGGGTTAATAAGTATCAATGAATTTATGTTAGAATATAAAACTATTATTGGGCCTTCAACTATCAGCTTAAGCTTTTAGTTGAGATGGTTCTTTACATGGTATCAGAGCGTTGGTGACAAAAGGTCCCGGAGCTTAAGCTTTTAGTTGAGATGGTTCTTTACAATATTGTATGAGGACGAATCTTTTGACAATCTCTGAGTAAGGTGCTGTCTAATAAAACTGAAAATTCAGACAGAAAAATCAATAAATAAAGAGCTAAATCCTTGGTACAATTGTGTTAGGATTGTCCGAGTTAGCAACCAAGATTAGGTAGTGTGTATTAGGAAACATGGTAGCTGTAAATCAGTTTTATTTCCTATGTCTAATCGTATTGGTGTTTTGTTAAACAAGACTGGTCCATGTTTATGGGCTTATCATGCATCGTTTGATAACTATTACATATTTAGTTTTGGTTTAGAAAATAATCCACTTCTGTTTTTCAGATTCGAGGTTCAATTCCTCTTCTTTGGGAGCAGATTGTTGATTTAAGTTACAAACCGCAACTCAGAGTTATTGAACACGAGGAAACAGTATGTTCTCATTTAAAGTTGCAGTCTTTCCATTTTTGTGAGTCTAGTTGCATTTATGATTGTTGCTGATTTATAATTTTATATATGGCTCCCATTGCCTTCAGCCAAAAGTTGTGGAGCGCCATTTTCATGATATCCAACAAAGATATGGAGAGATTCTAGCAGTTGACCTCACCGATAAAGTAAGGATCTCTCTCTTTGGCTACAAGTCCATAACATAAATCCAACACTTATTCTCTCTATCGTTTCAGAAGCATTTTAGGGAACTGTTCCTTTTGACTTTTTTTTTTTTTGCAACCATAATTTAATTGGTTCAGAAGGTTGATGCTTAATTTCTCTCCAATTGCTAGTAAACATACAAGCAGTTGACCGACGCAGAAACCCTAATTGTGTCCAATCTGCATGAGTTAGTACTTGTACTAGGTTCACATTGCTTCATGCCATTCCATATATTTGCAAATTGTTTATGTTTTGTTCTCTCTTGTTGTAGCACGGTGATGAGGGTCGACTAAGTATGGCATATGGTGCTGAAGTGCAAAAGTTGCCAAATGCTAGGTGACTACTTATACTTTCATGTATTTAGCTATTTTACTTGTTAGCTTGTTAGCATCTTACCAGTCAGAAAGTCTTCAATGTGCCTCATATATTCTCTTAGTTGGTCTGCACTTTGTCTTAGTTTTACAATAGAATTACTGATCCTTTTAACGTTTGTCGTGATGGCTGAGTAGAAATTATCTTTCATTTAGTTACTCATTTAAATGAAGCTACATTTTTGTTACTTTCTTAACCTTGTTCTATTTGTTTAATTCTCTTAGATGACTGTGTTGCATCATTCGATAGGTTTTTGATGTGTTTTGTCTTTTAGGAAGTGGATGCCATCACATATGGTGATGTACATCTGTGCCTTGTGTATCTTACGTGTTTGTGAGGGTTTATACAAAAATACTATTCTGCAAAAGTGAACTTACTTACAGTGGTGAGCGAGTATCATGATTCATGAAGGCTTTTGGGGAAATTGCATACCTTTAGAGGGTAGACAAATGTACAGAAATAGGAGTTAAAAAGGGTCAGGAGTGTGAAAGAATGCTGTTCATTAAGAGTCTGAATATTCATCTGTAGGGGTTATTAGTTGTCAGTCACTTGTTAAAAGTTGGCAGGTATCTAATTGCATCTAATTAGTTGTTTGGAACTTTTTCTATTGTACTTGTTTTTGCAAATACTCTCTTATTACATGGGAGTAGCATTTAGTTAAGCTCAATCCAACCATATTTCGATACTTATGTTGAGGAACTTGGGTATAATGCAGATATATTCCATTTGACTTCCATCAACATTGTGGCAACTCAAACTTTGATAACCTACATCTTCTATACGATCAGATCTCAGAAGAATTTGAAAAGCAAGGGTAATGAAACCAGTCGGTGTACAATAGAAAAACTGTTATTGATTTTTCCATCATCCAGGTATGATGGCTATCCGTGATACCGTTTCTAATCATTACTGTTCCAGTTGAGCAGATACTTATTTATAGACGCAGAAGGAAATATTCAAGGGGAACAGAAGGGAATTGTTCGCGCCAACTGCATTGATTGCCTTGATCGAACAAATGTTACCCAGGTCAGAAAAATCAGTAATGTGCCAATTTTTCATCACTTGTAATGATTTTTTTTTTTACTTGGATAGAGGAAGCCCTAAATCTTACCATATACATTATTTTATAGTCTCATTTTATCTTACTTTTACATATGATACATGTTGCATTTTAAGGTAAGAATATACTGTGATTTGTATGTTCTGATCTTCTCCAACCTTTTCTTCTGCAGAGTTTCCTGGCTCAAAAGTCTTTAAATTTACAGTTACAGAGGATGGGAGCAGTAGCTCCCACTGATTGTATTTCTGTCTACAGCGAAGATTATGAAACATTCAGAACATGTATGAAATCCATCAGACTATTTGATTATATGATCCATGCTATGTTAGAAGTTGTCTGTTAACTTTTTCTTCTCACCTTGAACATGTGATCTGCGTTAGTGTGGGCGGAGCAAGGTGATGAAATAAGTCTTGAATATGCTGGGACTTATGCTCTGAAAGGAGACCTGGTTAGGTAAATCTCATTCGAAATCTACAACTTCTAAAATTCAATGTCCATCGATGTCCTTTGTGTTTATACAGTTTTTTATCCAAATACTGCAGGTATGGTAAGCGGACAGTAGGTGGAGCAATCAAAGATGGGATGAGTGCTCTTTCACGGTATTATTTGAATAATTTTCAAGATGGAGTAAGACAGGCAAGTTACCTATTATATCTTTCTGTTGCTAACAT
The DNA here is from genome assembly GCA_036897405.1 of Pelargonium myrrhifolium. Taxonomy (NCBI): domain Eukaryota; kingdom Viridiplantae; phylum Streptophyta; class Magnoliopsida; order Geraniales; family Geraniaceae; genus Pelargonium; species Pelargonium myrrhifolium. Next base: position 1,641 of record JAYMTK010002627.1, on the reverse strand, counting down.
TTGAATCTAAGTGAAGCTGGCTGTTAATTTATAGTTGATAACTGATAAAAACACTTCTTTCTAAATGTTTTTCTAGGATGCAATGGATCTTATAAGTGGCCATTATACCGTCAGCAAAAATAGTCCTTCACCATTCCAGCTCAATGGATTTGAGTCATTGTCGGTAAGTCATTTTGACGTCTTTTGGTGATGAAACAACCATCTCATAGAGTATATTATCCCCTCTTTCCCAAAATGAGTTGTTTAGTATTGTTTGAGTTTGTTAGAACACATGCTTGTAGGGATTCATTAGTCATTATACAACACTAACTTCTCCTTAATTATTCCTAAAATAGAAATAAGGACACTCATTTTGAGACGGAGGGAGTAGTATATTACTGCCTGCCCTCCATCTAGTGGCAATGAAATTAATCTAAATCACAGTTAAAAGAACAAAAAAGACTTTACATGGACTTGCCCAATAGAACTGCTTAAGTCATGCATATATATGTCTTGAAAATTTTACCACTCTTTCCCATAAAAGTAGTGTATGGTTTCGGTTACCTTACAGTGGCCAAACGCTCAAGTAAACATGAAATGGTCGAAGAACGCTCACAGAGAATCACTTTGCATATAAAGAAGTCTTTTCTTCATATCTTGGTGGACAATATGTGTTAATGTTCTGCATTATGCTGTAGTATCTCCCAATAGCATCCACGTTGATACTAGGAGGCTTGACGTTGACATCATTCACGATGCAACAAGGTATGCTGTATCGAGTTTTAGTTTGTAATGCTCTATTTTGGCTTCCTTGTTGGAAATTTCTCTACTAGTTAAGATCACTAAATAGCAATTGCTGTTTTATAGCAGGTCGACAAGCGCAGCAGTTTCTGTCGTCTGTACTCTGCGCCGGAGTGGCTGCTGGGGTGATGGCAGTGCTCAAAGCTAATGGAAGGCAATTTTGTTCTCGGCCTCGTTTGTGTCGCCTCATGTAAACAGTCTCAACTTGTTCCATATCTTAGTGTAGAAGATTGTAGTTGTACCATATATTTGTTTTTCCTTACTCACTGCTATGCTATGTAGCAGCTTAATTGTAATTGTAAAACAGCTTTGGTGATGGAGAAACTTGACTACATAAGCTACAAAATAAAAGCACAGTGGACATTGTTGCAAATATTTCAGGACCAAGTTATCCACTTTAACGTCAAACTTATTTCCTAAAGGGTAAATAGCACCTGTAGTCCCTGGACTTAGTTCCATTTTGCGTTTAGTCCTTGAGTCGAATTTTTTTTTATAAAAACGTCTCTGGACTTGTATATTTTTTGGGTTTGGTCCAAATGACCTGCTGCAGCAGGTTTCGATGCCACGCCAGCCCAAAACGCCACCTCAGCAAGTCCACGTCACCAGTCGCCAGAATCTGGGTTTTCCAGATTACAAAAAAAGAAAAAAAAAACCCTATCCGGCCAACCACACATAACCGTGAGTCTATTCTCAGAAATTTACAAGATGCTGGAGGAAATAGATAAGACTTCTTTGATTATCTGGGTTTGTGCCTGATACATCTGAGGTTCTCTATGACATGGATGAGGAATGGAAGGAAGGAGCTTTGAGCCATCACAGTGAGAAACTGGCTATTGCTTTTGGATTGATAAGCACAAAGCC
>JAYMTK010002626.1:0-13528 GCA_036897405.1 Pelargonium myrrhifolium | reverse complement strand
TTAAAATATTTTGAGTTTGTCACAAACGTGAGAATATAAATTAGAGAATTAACTCTAATTATTTTATTTTTATTTTTTGTAAAGAAAAGAAATTAAGAAAAACACCCAATGTAAAAAGAGGAAGAGACGTTTGTTTAAATAAAGGTGACCTTTTTTTATTCAAATTAAATTGGATATGAAAGCTCCTTCAAAAAAAAAAAAAGAAATGAAAGCGTTAATGAATCAATCATATTGTAGAAGTATGGAGGAAAATGAAAGAAATGTCGTGTAGCTTATATCGTCCAAAGAAAAAACGTATTGTTGCTTATATTATAAGAGGAGGTTAGGTTAGGTTGAGTGATAGGTGCGTTACGTGCTTCAACTAAACTACTCCATTTTTGTCATTCAACATGTTGTATGTATATATGGTGCTGCCGTGGAGGCTACCTGTAAATCTGTAACTGGATTATGGATACACACACATCATCATCGTCATCCTCCCACCCACAAAATGGGTTCCTCAATTATCACTTGTCCCACTTATATAATTTTATCTTTATAAGTAAATTTAATATTAAATACAAACTCATTTGATAACAAATGTATTAGTAGTAATTTTTAAGATGAGGCTTGAAGATCAACAGCAACAATTCAACGTCCTTACAAGAAAAGAAAGTTCATTGAATTCTATGAATTTTCAGCTCCTACGAAAATGGGGATTACGTGCATCATCGATTCTTGGACAACGTAGTAGGGAAGTAAGGAAAACAAGTGTGGGACCCATTTTTATTTTTTTGGATTCAGATCCTTATCACGAGCCAACCATGTTCCATGTCACTACTTCAATGGAAAAATACTGATCATCATCATCTTCATCTTCTTCTTCTTCTTCTTCTTCACTAATAATTGCATTATAAAGTACCCTAACCTTTCATATTTCTTCACTCTCACATTTTCACTCACTTTTCAATTTTGCTCTCTCATACAACAACATTAATTGCTTGCAATTTGTTGTGAAGCTGAGAATCGAGTGAGTCATATTGCTTTACAACAGATAAAAAAAGTCTGCATGTACGGACGGGAGGTACAATTTAGGACAGTCAATTAACTTCCATTTTTAGTTATTCCATGATTTCTGGAGCCGTCTAATCATATTATTATCACTTTAATCACTCACAAAAATTCATCTTTTCTTCTTGATTCTGGGGTCTTTGTCATATAAGTTGAAGCCATAATCTTTTTTCTTTCTTTTTTTCTTTAGGTGGCCATTTCTTGTTTTTCTCTTCCCTTGCTAATTTTTATGATGTGGGTATTTTGTTTAAATAATTGCAGGGTGTTACGTATAGTTCTCGTTACTAAACTCTGTCTGCAGAATTCTCTGATCTAAAGTAATTAATTTCTTCTTAATTCTTGATCATATTGTATTGAATTGAATTGCTGATTGAAGATGAATTTTGATTTGGGTGACATTTGAGAGAAATTGTAAATTTTGTTGATCTATACAGGAACAGGATGCTTGGGAATGGGATTGTTGGGATACTCTCTGAGTCTGTTGATAAATGGGAAAGGAGAGTGCCACTGACCCCATCACATTGTGCTAAGCTTCTGCATAGTGGCAAGGACAAAACCGGAGTGTCTCGCATAATTGTGCAGCCATCCACGAAGCGCATTCATCACGACGCCCTCTATGAGGATGTTGGCTGTCAAATTTCAGATGACTTGTCTGAATGTGGTCTCATCTTGGGTGTTAAGCAGCCAAAGGTAGTGCCATAACATTAGTTAGTTTATGACTCTTGGTTCATTTGCTTAATTTGACATAATTGTTCGAGTTTCTTATTGCAGATGGAGATGATTCTTCCCGATCGAGCTTATGCCTTTTTCTCCCACACTCATAAGGCCCAGAAAGAAAACATGCCTTTGTTGGATAAGGTATCTTCTTGTTGGGAACTCTCCCGATCACAGACGGGTTATGAATTAGTGATCATTTTGCTTTTGTTGATTACTTTTCTCTGTGGTGTGTAGATTTTAGCACAAAGGGTGTCCTTTTATGATTACGAGCTTATCGTTGGGGACCATGGGAAACGGCTTCTTGCTTTTGGGAAATTTGCTGGAAGGGCTGGACTGATCGACTTCTTGCGAGGCTTAGGACAACGTATGCTCAATATCAACCTTTTCTACTTGTTTCATTATTGAAGTTTAATTAGCTGTTCTTGGTCTTGTAACTGTGCCTGTCTCTGGACCCACTGTTTATATTCATTTGATAAAAATAAAAACATCTTAGCTTTTGATATGTGGGGTGCTGTTATAAAGGTGTGCTTGAAGTTGATTTCACTTTTTTGGATTTAATTTTCAGGTTATCTAAGTCTTGGATATTCGACACCATTCCTCTCGCTTGGTGCATCTTACATGTATCCTTCTTTGGCTGCTGCTAAGGCGGCAGTGATATCCGTTGGTGAAGAGATAGCAACTTTTGGGTTGCCATCAGGAATCTGCCCTCTTGTTTTTGTGTTTACTGGCACAGGAAATGGTACTTAGGCTCTCATTTAATAATACACAGTTGTTTCAATTGAAAATCTTATGGATAAATGTCTGCACTTATGATCACTTGATGTCATTTATAAGCATGAAATTCTTTTCCATGCCTTGAGTAGGCCAGTTTGTTTACAAGTATTTAGGCCAAAAATTTATTCTTTTTATCAGAACATAGACATGCTGATTTGTGTTATAAATTGTCTCATTTGATAAAGAAAACAACAAATTCTTAGTGACACTTCATTTTCTTGTTTACTCCTGTAGTTTCTCAAGGAGCACAAGAGATATTTAAGCTACTCCCTCACACATTTGTCGAATCAAGTAAACTTCCAGAACTATTTGGAAAGGTAATATTGAGTTTAAGCACATCCCATTTGTGTTCATTATTTGTCTTCCACTTTCTGTTATTTGTATGTGCTAATATCCTTCTGGAACCACCCTTGCCCTTGCTGGTTCATAATATTGTGACACATTGATTGACTTTATGCTTAATTCCTTGAGAAACCAGATCATATTAGGGGAGTTCTACTTATATCCTCCATAATATTAGTTTGGACCCTGTAAAATGAGCTTCTGATTGTATATTGGGCATGGACTTTTCCTTTTGATATCGTCTTTTTGAGTCAAACTGAGAAATAAACCATCCTGTGAAGCTTGGGGGAAAGTTGATACAAAGGGTATGATATGTTGAGAAAGGTTTGGAGTCCATTAGTACTTCTGCACTTTGCACATATTGCCCTTACTTGCAAATTGGATAAGAAACGATGTTCCTACAAACTTTCTAGTATTTGGGAGCCTCAAGAGTTTGTGCCCCAATACATTCCACACATGTCTGACCTTCACCAGCTTGCCTGCTTGCCATTGAACTTAAAAGTTGCAAAAAAACTAATTATATACTTCTTAATGTTCTCTGTTTCTCATTTTATAAATTGCATTCTTTCCCATTCTTCTTTTTTTTTTTTTTTTTTACATGTCTCAGCAACACTCTTTTCTTTTGCTTAGGCCAAAGATGCTACTAAAGCAGCAAAGACAACAAAAAGAGTTTTCCAAGTATATGGTTGTGTTGTGACCAGTAAAGACATGGTTGAACACAAAGATCCTACAAAAGCATTTGATAAGGTAAGGCTGATTTGTCTGTCCTTGGTTATAATACGACGACTGGTGACCCTGAATTTCTCTCTTTCCAGGCTGACTACTATGCACATCCAGAACACTACAATCCCGTTTTCCATGAAAAGATAGCCCCATATGCCTCTGTGATTGGTATGTATTTGAAATAGTCACTTAACTATAAGAGGAAAAAAGAAATACTGAACTGATCTCTAATGTGAATACTAAGTGACAAATATCTTCCATAACTATTTTTTAACATCTAAATATTTAAATTTGCTGTCTTGCAGTAAATTGCATGTATTGGGAACAAAGGTTTCCTCGATTGCTTACTACTAGCCAGTTGCAAGACCTAACTACAAAAGGATGCCCTCTTGTTGGAATTTCTGATATAACTTGTGATATTGGGGGTTCAATAGAGTTTGTCAACCAAACCACATCCATTGACTCACCTTTCTTCAGGTATTCTATTGGCAGATTAAATGCATACTTTATTTTATGGTTGTGTATTTTTGTAAGTTGTTTATGGTGTTGATAATTTGGTCAATCATGGGTTATAGATACGATCCGATAAATGATTCTTACCATCATGACATGGATGGCGATGGCGTGATATGTTTGGCTGTTGATATTCTTCCAACAGAGTTTGCAAAAGAGGTGTTGTGATCTCATCCCTATATTTCCTTTTATGAAATATGAATTCTGTACATGAAACACATCCTCGTTTCCATTGTTTCAATTAACGTGCCAGGCTTCCCAACATTTTGGAGACATATTGTCCCAATTTATTGGCACATTGGCTACAACCACAGACATTATGAGGCTACCAACACACTTAACCAGAGCTTGCATAGCCCATGGAGGAATGCTTACCTCCCTGTATGATTACATTACGCGTATGCGCAAATCTGATTTGGAGTAAGTCTCTAATTTCATCAAACATGCTTTGTCTTTTCATTTAGTTCTTTTTAAATGTTTTTATATAAATCTACATGAGATTTCTGTTTTATGATTCGCAATAACCATCAATTTTCTCTGCATACAGAGCCTCACCGGATATTCTTGCAAATGGTCACTCTAACAAGAGGAGATACAGCACATTGGTATCTTCTCAATTTTTCATATATCCCTGCATTTCTTTTTCTTCTTCTTTTTTTGGCATTGCAAATATCAATTTCTACATTGTGGATTTGAGTTTTGAGCCTTAATATATCATGATTTTATGACTCGCAGGTATCTCTGAGTGGTCATTTGTTTGATCAATTTTTGATAAATGAGGCTTTGGATATTATTGAAGCGGCTGGTGGCTCATTTCACTTGGTTAAGTGTCAAGTGGGTCAGAGTGCTAGTGTTGCATCGTACTCAGAACTTGAAGTAAGCAAATCTCTAGAGTAGTTTGACTTGGGAAATGTGATCTTTGCATTTGTGTCTTTTAATCGATCTTAGAGATTTGTAATATCATTATTGATGAGCAATGATATCTGTAATGTAAAACTCGTGGACACATAAAAAAAGACTTGCATTTCTCACACGCTCACACTTCCTTACACTACACAACTCACTTGACTTGGAGCTGGTTAGCACAAGGACAGATATAATAGGCCGCTGTGTATCTTACAATTACCTTACTACATGGAACCTACTTTATATGCGGTTGTTTAACTAGATCACTCATGTATCATTGCTCAATAAGTACTTTCCATAGTAAACTTGAATATCTTGGTTAGAGCTCACACCAAATATATTCTGTTATTTTGACAGGTCAGTGCGGATAATAGGGAAGTTCTGGATCAGATTATTGATTCTCTGACCTCTCTAGCTAATCCAAATGAAAGCGGCGGACATTTGAATAGAAAAATAAATACGATTTCCCTCAAGATTGGTGAGGTTCTGGAGTATGGCATTAAGAATGAATCTGAATCAAAAAAGAAGACATCAGTGTTAATACTTGGTGCTGGCCGGGTCTGTCAACCAGCTGCTAAGCTTTTAGCATCAGCTGGAAGTATTCCATCTTACCAATGTGTAGAGCAGAGTGATGTTCAAGTTATTGTTGCATCTCTTTACCTAAAGGATGCAGAAGAGGTATGAATTGAGCAAAATCTCTTGATATTTTTCGACTTGCGCTTCATAAATTCTCTCAAGAGTACATGTTTCTCTTAAAGGCAGAAGATTTTTAACTGTCTTTCATGTAACAACAATAGTTTCTGCATGCATTAGAGAAAATTATCCTATGTTTATTGGATGCAGATTGTAGAAGGTATTCCAAATGCAACAGCAGTTCAACTAGATGTGACGGATCATGAAAGTCTGTGCAAGTATATATCGCAGGTATAATCTTTTCCACATAATTCAACGTAAATTTGGATAAAGTTTGTGTATGGCTCTTTGCAATCATATGTCAAGCTTATAAGACGTTGCTACCGTAAAATTTGTATACTTAGTGAACACCACTTATATGGTGAAAAGCTTTGCATTTTAAATTTTGTTACGTACATTTGACGTCTAGTCTTTCCCGGCCCACACAGTTGGAGCTCTATATGTAGAGGATGATATTTGAGATTTACATCATGATTCTCAGTATTTGCTCTTGGCCTTGTTCAGGTTGATGTTGCTATAAGCTTACTGCCTCCCAGTTGTCACGTTATTATAGCCAAAGCATGTATCGAGGTATTTTACATGTTCCCAATGTTGTTTTCTTCACTATTATTGCTAATTTGCTGAAGTTGCTGTCTTAAGATTCATCATGTTGCTATTCAAAGTAGTTAGAATAAACACGGCATGTATCATCGTTCTTTCTTCTTCCTTGCTAAGGACCTTATCATATGTCTTTTGATTCCAGTGTAAAAAACATCTGGTTACCGCTAGCTATGTTGATGATTCCATGTCAATGCTAGCTGAAAAGGCAAAAACTGCCGGAGTTACAATTCTTGGGGAAATGGGATTGGACCCTGGAATAGGTATGTTGATCCTTCACTATGATCTGTTCAACAGGGATCTTGTTCTGAGAATAAATTAAATAGCTTTAAAGTAATGTTAGACATGTGCTCAAAGTTTCATACCTGTTTAGTAAACATGACATACACGAGGCCTGTGGCATTATAGAAGCAGAAAACACAAATGTGAAGTTCATTTTGATAATGCCTATCTTCTAGGCTCTTGCAGATACTGTTTGCTCTGTTGATTGACAATGAGGTTTTATAATATGACTCAAACCAACTGTTGGGAGACTAAAGATATTTAAAAAATTATTGCTTAGTTGGTATTTTGAATGACAATGCTCAATGAATGCTTCAGACCATATGATGGCAATGAAGATGATCAACCAAGCACATGTTCGAAAAGGAAAAATCAAGTCTTTCACTTCTTACTGCGGGGGACTCCCATCTCCGGCGGCTGCAAATAACCCATTGGCATATAAATTCAGGTACTTCTTGGAACTTATTGTACTAGAGACGCTCCTTAACAAAAACGAATAATAAAAATAGCAGTCAATTTGAGCACCGTTTTGAATACTTTTAGACTTGTGATGCTGTGGAAAGTTGCTAACTTACACTCTATTATTTCAGCTGGAGTCCTGCAGGAGCTATTCGAGCTGGGCGCAATCCTGCAACATATAGATTGAACGGTGAAGTTATACATGTTGATGGTAAGTTGTCAGCTACTGGCAAGCTCAATGAAATGATTATTAGCTTTTCAATTTTTACCAGGAATTTGTTCACTGTTTCACTTTGTGGCATGAACTTCCAGGGGACAAACTTTATGATTCAGCAGCAAAATTTCGGATACCTCATCACCCAGCCTTTGCATTGGAGTGTCTTCCCAATCGCAATTCCTTGGTTTATGAAGATATATATGGAATACAAGAAGCATCGACTATTTTCCGTGGAACTCTCCGTTATGAAGGCATGATATATGTTTAGCTTTGGGGTTATGCTATGTTTAGAATTCAAATTTGAATGGTTAGCGTGATTATGCCAAGTTAAAGTCCATCTGATCGATACAAATTTCAGGCTTTACTAGGTTCTTGTTAACTTCAATTGGTCATATTCTTTTGGACTTATCCACTGGTATTCATGTAGGTTTTGGTGAGATAATGGGGACTCTAGCCAGAATTGGTCTTTTTAGTACCGAAGCTCATCCAGTTCTCAAACAAGTTCCGAAACCCACATTTGGAACTTTCCTTTGTGAAGTTCTGTCAATTGAAGCTAATGATTTGAATGGAGCTGTGGTTGGAGAGAAGGATATCACTGAAAGAATTTTCAGTCTTGGACATTGCAAGGAGAAAGAAACCGCGGTAAAGGCTGCCAAGGCTATCATGTAAGTGACTTCTGATAAATATAACATCTCTGGTTCTATTTACAACTTTAGAAGCTGCTGATGTATTATAGTCAGATTACTACAATTGATCTTTCATGTATTAGGTTTTTGGGACTCCATGAGCAAAAGGAGATACCTGATTCTTGCCAAAATGCATTTGATGTTACCTGTTTCTGCATGGAAGAAAGATTAAGCTACTCCAGCACAGAACAGGTACATTCCTTGTAACTCAATGTTCTTCTGAAGTTTTGACTAATACACCAAAGACTGTTTAAAAGGCATTTGTGTGTACCTTTCCTCACAAAATCTTTGATTTAAGATTGAAAGTACATAGTTTTGAGGTTGTGAATGCCTTTATTGTTATCTTCGTCGAGAAACAACTATTCAAAGTGAACAAAGTTTTGTAAGTCTCGGTGCAATTACTGGTACAATAAAAATTGAAATCTTGTGGTCTCAGGACATGGTGCTTTTGCATCATGAAGTGGAGGTAGAATACCCTGATGGGCAAGCAACAGAGAAACATAGCGCGACTTTGCTGGAATTTGGGAGGACTGAGAATGGGAGAACTACAATGGCAATGGCTCTTACAGTTGGAATTCCAGCAGCCATTGGTGCTCTGGTATACTTGCTTGCTGCTTAATCATATATATATATATTGATCCTTTGGCACTATAATGCTTTTACTCAAAATTGTGTTCTTTCAACTGTCATCAGCTCCTACTCGAAAACAAGATCAAGACGAGAGGTGTTTTAAGGCCTACTGAACCAGAAGTATACATTCCAGGTACGTAACTGATCCGAGCCGTCCACATATATATTGTGTATAGTGTCTGCACCACCAGCCATGCATGGTTCTTTGAACTTGACCATTGTCATGGAGTACTCTTAACAATTAAATGCACTTGCAGCACTTGATATTTTGGAAAGCTGTGGTTTCAAGTTGGTGGAGAAGGTTGAGTGACCCCAAGTGTGCACACTATCTTTGTCAAGCTGTGGTTTCAAGTTGATGGAGAAGATTGAGTGACCTTAATTGTGCACACTATCCCTGTAATGTTTTGTTTCTTTGTGTATTTCTTTCTGTTCCCTTCAGATTGCAAAATCATGTACATCCAATCCAACACTGAAAGCAGATTAGCTTTTATTGTAAGTACAAGCACTGAAGCACATATACATATCATTGCATAGAGTTCACTCAAAAATCAATTTCTGACATTGACGTCCATCCATAGGCATCAGAATTTTGGTATGTGGGATAAAAATTAGATGTGTAAAAAGTTTGCACTTAACATAGTTATACAAAAAAATTAACATCTCAAATAAATTGGATCATTACCTAAGACTCGAGTAATGTTTGACATTCAAAGTTATTTTATTTCCTTTCCTTTTCCTTGTGCCAGAGTGGACCATACAGAATAGTGAAACAAACCTAAGCCGTGACAAAGGCATGTAGGCTACAGGCTATATAAAGATCAACATTTTGATAAAAGAAGATGAAATGAAAATGATATCATGAACTCCAGCAGTAATTAGTTCCAATTCTGACAGCTGAAGCCCCAACTTATCTTCAGATGCCTAAAAAAATGAGAGAAAATGAGAAAGGTCTACAATGTATCACTTTGCTTTTCACTGTTCTTCCACTTCCCAGCTCATACGCTGAACCCTGGTTGGCCTCCTACAGCTGTTTTGATAAAGAACAAAATAATAGGCTTGTTTTCAGCAACAAACAGATGCTCTAGGCATAACCAGTCCAATGATGACACGGTGTTGTTTGGTGAATTCTCAATTTTAGGATAGAAGCTAAGTAGCAATCCATGAAACTAACTTTTCCTCCACTTCATCCCAATTATGAACTTTAGTCACCAGGGGATGTTGATCAACGGCCGCTATCTTGCACCAAGGATAAGAATTCTCGTAATCAAAAAGTAGAACCCTGATTCCAACTTCTGCGCATTCTATAGCATATCTTGGGTTGTCATCAATCAGAACCTTCGCTCCCAAGGACCTGCAAGTACAAAACATCAAGACCTCAGTGTTTTATATATATATATATATATATATATATATATATGTATATAATCAAAGTTAGTGGGATAAAGCACAGGTAAAACCAACAAGCCGGTAGGCTTGCACTGAGGGTACAATGCACTTTTAATGAGAATTAATTTCAGAAATTCAAGGTTTGCAACTCAATCAAGAGTACACAGAGCTGAGGGTCATGTTCCAACAATAGTGAAGATGATCATCAACATACGTGCATATATCTGACTTAGATCTAGATTCTCCGTCTAGAGCAAAGTGATTGCCAAAGTGGATCTCCTCAAACAGCCCCGGATAATACTTCTCAAGCCACTCAATTGTATGATCCTTGATTGCATTCTGCCTAGACCTATGAAGAAGTTCATCAAAGGATCAGATCACAGGGTATTGTTCTCGAAGTATTGAAACTATTGTGAAAAAGGTATGGATAAGCACACATACGTCACAACTGCCAGATTACAGAATTTGGACAATTTATGAAGCGCCCTTTGAGCACCTGGGAGTGGATGAATACCTGACTTGAAATATGATGTCTTGAAAAACTCATGGACACGAATATCAGCTGTCAAAACAAGAAAGAAGATTTTTGAAGCACTAGACTAATCATCACAATGATAGAAACATCTTCCATGATAAGAAACACTACCCAGTTATAACGGTGGCTCGACAGTCCAGAACCATTAGGAATTGAAAAAATAGAACAAATCTCTTTAACCCTGAACACACAATACTTCCAAAACTTCAATTTACATTTATCCCAATGTTGCAAAGATCCATTGGAATCACTAGCTTCCTAATTTATTTCTCTTTTTTTCCCACGTCTTTTCTAAGTTCCACACAAGGGTGACAACACACAGAAATAGCTAATTTTACTTGTACTATAAATTATTCAAAGCAACATATATAGAGGTACCTTCATCACGGGAACAGTTCCATATCTGTATCAGAAATAAAATGAAGCATCAGAACATGTATAAAGAAATGTGCACAACAATACAACTTGCAAGAAAAATAAAGTTATAAGGTGAAAAGCATATCAATCTTTTTGACACACTAACTTGTGAGTTGTGATAAAAAAGTATCTAACATTTATTACTTGTCTGAAAAGTTGAGAGTACAACCCAAAGGTAAATATTGAAATGCAAAAGAAACATTTCTCACAACCTAAGAGGTAGCGACCCTGGTATGGCCAGAAAGGCAGAAAAATAAGATAAGCTGAGGACAAAACACACTTCACTACCATATGAACTGGACTAAAACCATCATAGCTTGATAAGAACAACTGAAATCTTCTCACAAACAACAAAGATAACAGCACACCAAGATGCAAAAACAATATTGATCTACATTCTACTCTATGTACTAGCTTTATCCTAATCTTACACAACAGTCTATTATTTTACCTAACAGAGACAAATGTAAGGTCAGTCAGGATGAGCTCAGGACAGCTATCATTTAAGAAATAGATTGAAGTATCTAGAAACAATAATCATTACCATGATTTCCATACCCTAAGCAGCAATACTTAAGTTAATGACAATCTGCTTTCCTATATTTAATGCTAATTGCCTGGATCTATGGAAGATTTTGATTGTGCTATTGCTAAATTTAAGCCAAATTGTAATAGGACTGAAGAAAAAGGAGGCAGTGTGTTCTGGGATAATGTAAGAAGCACTTTCTACAGTCTGACTGGCCTTAGGATGATACATAAACTAAAATAAAGTAAAAGAAAGAAACAGAAGAGTTGTGAATGCTAGTCATTTCTAGAACCCCCTGACCATGAAAAACTCCCCAAGAAGCTATGAGATGATACCTTGAAAAACTCATAGACGTGGTACTCTGAAACCGAATGATTCAAAGAGTAGCGATCTGCAATGAATCTATTCAGAGCTGATACGAAGTTTCCCAAAACTGCTTTAGCAACAAAGCAATGAGTAAACATTAGGAAAAAAACAACAAGAACATGAACCAATAGAACACAACTATAAATTAATACAAGCAGTGATTCCATACTTATCACCACTAGAGCATTTACATGAATTTGAGCAAACAACTTCTGGTAAATTTTCAATTCCTCGATCCATGTTTCAGTAACAATGTCATGAACCTCAATCTACAACTTAAATCAAAACCCTACAAGCATGACAAATACACTGCTTCAGCAGACAATTTTCTATACACATTGACCAGGTAAACATTTAAACACCTCAGAAACCCTAATTGCATCTACTAATCAATTTCCAGAATTTTCATCGACTCCCACATAAATTAACCTAGGAACCTACATCAAAAGAAGCTAAATTGACAGCTATAATTTAATAATACAACACCGTAAAACAATAGAAAATGAGAAACACGAACCTTCGTCGACATCAACAGCAACAACAACCTTCTCAGGCAGAGGCTGGTCTGGATACCCAGACAGACTCCCTCGTCGCCTCCCACCATTCACCAATTTAGCAACACCATCGTCACTAACCCCAACATCAAAGTCCCTGAGCAGCTGCGGATGCGGAGCAAATGCACGGGCCTTCCTCGACGAATCGTCCCTCTTTTGAGGATCAAAGCAACCCTTGAGAGTAAACCCAACACCGCCACTCCTCCAAGCTTCGTTTTTGGCAGCAACCCTTCCAATCCCATGAACCGGAGCAGGAGCTGGAGCTGGACGCGGCAGGCTGTGGAAGCCCCGGCACAAGGGATCGCTACGGAGCAAATAAGCCATGTAGAAGCGTACGCTGCTTTGCTGCCTCCTAAACATAACGGATCTTCACATTCCACCGTATCACCACGAAAAGCCCAATTGATTTGGTATCAGTTGCGAATATTGGACAAAACCCAGGGAATAAAGAGAACCCAAATCCCGGAAAAGCAAAAAGATTGGACTGAAACTGTGAAAATGGAACAATACCCACAAAAAGAATAATAAATAAGAGCTTGACCCCAGATCAAAACAACATTCAAGGAAACAAGTCGGTGCCCGTATCGTATCTAATCAATGGATTGTTAATTGTTCATGTATAAGCTTCTAAAATTCTCCATTACTATATTGTAAGTAACTCGAAGCTCAACATTCCATTAATTATTTGGTTTATACGATTATTTTGCCTTCTTTTTCGCTTTTTTTTTTTTAAAGAAAATAAATTATTACAGAGACATTTAAAAGAAGAAAAGAAAAGTACTCGTATTTCATTCCACTTATCTTTTTAATGATTTCATTTGAGGGGTAATTACAATAAGCACCTCTGAAGTTAGGGGTAAAAATAATTAGCACCCCTAAACTTTGGTCTAGAACATTAAGCACCTTTAAAGTATCAAAAGATTTTTCCGTCAGTTAAATCTAACGTTAACAGTGGAAATGACCAAAATACCCCCAAAATAATTAATTTAAAAAAAAACATATCAGATCATATTTGATCTGATCTGATCTCCTCTCCCAACTCTAACCCTCATCACTCTCACCTCTCTCTCTCCCAACCCATCACTCTCACCTCTCTCTCTCCCAACCCATCACTCTCACCTCTCTCTCTCCCAACCTATCACTCCCAACTCACCG
>JAYMTK010002625.1:0-13530 GCA_036897405.1 Pelargonium myrrhifolium | reverse complement strand
GTTTTAAGTATAAGACTTCTTTGGGGGGTATTTTTGTCTTTTCATCAACTAAACTGACAGAATTATGACGAAGGGGTTTTTTGTCTCTATTTTGAAACTTCAGGGTAGTGAAAAATCTCATTCAAACTTAAGGGTAGGAAATCGTCACAAGCGAAAATTAGAGGGTAGGAAATCGTAATTTACCCTATGATTTTAGTTTCTGGCCAATTTCCCAAAATCGACATCCAAAAAAAAGTAAATAAAATTGAACCTCATTTTTTAATGTAGTTGGTTTTGGAAAAAAAAAAAAAATTGATGAACATCAAAAGTCCAATTTTACCCATGATCACAAGCTCCAAAAGAAAGAAGAGGCCTGGCCTTCACACTATTGGAATGTATTATCTATAGCTTATTCTCTATTTCATTTCAACACAGTGTTTATATACCTTGCTCTCCAAGTGTAATTGGAAATTCCAAACATATCATTATAAGTCATAACTGCTTGCTGCAAATATTCACAAAAAGGAAAAAGAAATTCACTGAATCAAGACACTGTCACAGCTTAGAATTTTGGTCAAGCTGAGCAAGTTGTTGTCGCAACACCCGTCTCATAACCTTATTCGTTGCTGTTCTCGGAAGAGATGACAGGGGCACAACGTTAGAAACCTGCACCAATTTTGCTATCATATTTAGTCCAGTACAATGCCAAATATTTGAAAAAGGGAGCAAAAATTAATACCCACCCGGAACAAAGGATTTAATTTCTTCTGAACTGCTAAATTAAAGGACACTTTCAACTTATTCAAGTCTGTCGTTGAGTGATCTGAATCCTTGAATACAACAGCAATTACCAACCGCTCAGGCCCGCCTCCAGGTAGTGGAACCCCAATAGCAGCTGTCTCAAGGACACTGTTGTCTACTGTGTTACAGATCCGTTCGATCTCAATAGAACTCACCTACCCACACAGAATGGAACAAATTTGAGAGGAAAAAAAATTTAAGAGTTTGCTACCAAGTGTAACTTCAATTTGCACTACTTGTTCCTACACAAGACTAGTGTTGATTTTGTACAAATTTGACATATTCCTGGACTAATGCATACCAGATACAACTTACAACTCTCTCAAAATGTGCACAAGGACAACAGATTGACAGCAAAATGAAACTTGGGGACCATGCTTCTTTCTATATTAGGCTGAGGGATAAGCTTGCTTCATGATTGTGTGCATGGCATACAGATTAGAATCAGCCCAAGAGGTCAGGTAGTTGGGGATTTGATATTTAACCTATATGCTCTTTTATTGTACAAAATAAACATATAAATAAATAAAAGATAGGCACTTGACACAATGATATATCTTATCCCAAAAGGCAAAACGCATACCTTAATGCCCCCGAGATTCATTGTATCATCAGCACGGCCATGCGCGTGATAGTATCCTTTAGAAGTACGCTCAAACACATCCCCATGCCTTCGAAGAATCTGAACAGAGGAAGGCAGTTGAAAATAATGAGTCCTGGATGGAATGCTAGCATGGATACTGAGAGGATAATAATATACACACCTTTCCATTCCAAATGGGCATTCCTCTGAAGTAAATATCATAATGGTCACCATTCAGCAGTGTACTTGAAGCTCCGAACATGAGAGGGCCAAGTGCCAGTTCACCAGTCCCTGGTTCATTTTGTGGCTATAAGTAAATAACAACAAAATATTAGTTTAGTGTCTCAAAGGCAGCATGAAATATGATCGATATTAGCCTTGTTTATCATCATTTTGAATGACAAAGCAAAACTTAATTTAAAGATATGTGTACAGTTATTTGATGGTATCAGAAGATTTAATGCATGAGCAATACCTTTCCAAGTGTGAGATATGAGAGAATCGTGTGTTTATTCACATAGGATATAATACCTTTCCCATGTTGAGCAATACCTTTCCTCTTGCCGTTCTCCGGCTAATGCACCACAACAATAGTCATCGGTTTTGTGGTCAATCTCTCAGTTTTCTTTGACAGTCTCAAGGTTGAGGGGGGTGTTAGAGATTAAACAATTATATTAATATCCATGATCTCCTCTATTGTAATCTTTTAGTTATTCACTTTCCTTCTTATTTATCATTGATGGTCAAACTATCAAGCCTATAAATAGCCCCTCTCCTATGTACTTGTATTAAGATGAATAATATATTTTCTCTTCTATTTTAACAAAGACCTTTTCTAAATCAGATCAGGATAGGTACTCTAGGTATAACAAATAATAACTATATCAAATCCATGATAATCCTGGCAAGGGTCTTTAGATTATTTATGATGGATATAAACATCATATTAGATTTGGAAATCCAATCCAACTAGAAATCAAACGTTAGATACATATAACCTTGTAACGGATATCAAAATCCAATCCAACTTCCTATCCACACGATCGAACAAAGCCTCATAATGTCGATCTTCTGCATTTAAGTGTATTGAATTGATTATGTATTACTTCGTCATAATTTACTTTCCTAGTTTAGAAATTAGGAAGTTCTATATATTGTATCCTTTCTGCGCACAATTGGTTACTGAGAAATAAACAAATACTCACCATGAGAAACACAAGCACGAATTTCAAAAGGAAAAAGGTCCTCAAGGGTCCTTGTACTATCCAATTTGTTTTATAGGGGTCCTTGAACTTTAATTCATTCTAGAGAGGTCATAGTATGGCCGAAATTGTTCTCGCGAGGTCCATTCTGTCAGATCCACCAATGGTTCCGTAAACTGAGTCTGACGTGGGTAATTTTTTTATTTTGTTTGTGCCACATCAGCTCGTCCCTTGTTGAGATGGACTAAGTGAGTCATGTGAGTTGCACGTGACCCACTTTGCTAGGTCTAAAACCACACGGTAGCTACAATACGCCTTCTCCACCTTCATCATCTCCGGCGGCAAATCAAAAACAATTCGAAGTCAAACCATATGTGCTTCTCTTTCCTCTCTCTCTCGTTCCCTCATTTGTGCTAGGTCTGAAACGGTTGCAATTTTCATGGAATTTAAACCAGCAAACCATACTCTTTAACCAAGCACTAACCAGAAACTGGAGAAGAGCTTAGAGCTCAATGCCAGACTCAATTTGGATCAGAAATAGTTCACAGAAAATAAAAAATAAAAACACAATTTGATTTCTATCAAATCAGAAACAGTTCGTAGGAATTAATTTTGAAGAAAACGAGTAGAGAACAGAGGTTCATAGTTTCATACCAAAACGTTTGGTTTCTCTTAGCAATTGAAGCAGATTACTGTTCGGTCTGTGGCGGCCGTATCTTGAAGCGGTGACAGAGAGAATCCGATCGGCAGAGCAAGTGATTAGGGAGCTTCGAGCGCAGTAATAGCGTTGTCTCCAGGTGCCGGGAGGATGGTTCTCGATCCACCGCCGGAGATAGTGAAGGTGGAGGAGGCATATTGTAGCTACCTTGTGGTTTCAGACCTAGAAAAATGGGTCACGTGCAACTCACATGACTCACTTAGTCCATCTCAGCAAGGGACGAGCTGACATGGTACAAACAAAACAAAAAAAAAAATATCCACGTCAGACCCAATTAACGGAGCCGTTAGTGGATCTGACAGAATGGAACTCACGAGAACAATTTCTGCCATACTATGACCTCTCTGGAATGAATTAAAGTTCAAGGACCCCATGAAACAAATTGGATAGTACAAGGACCCCTGAGGACCTTTTTCCATTTTAAAACTACAGCTGGAATCTAAAAGTTCAGTTTCTACACAACAAAATAAATGTGGATATATTGCACTTGCTATACTATAGAACTAGCATTATAAAATTTAAATGAAGGATTGGTGCTTACGATAGGATTGCCATCACTGCCAAGAATAAACAAGCTACAGCCCATAGTTGGCGTGCTAAAAGCAGCCAATGATTGAGGCTGCAATAATGAGCCCGAAACAAATCCACCACCAATCTCTGTCCCACCACAATATTCAATAATGGGCTTGTAGCATGCTCTTCCCATTAGCCATAGGTACTCATCAACATTAGATGCTTCGCCAGTAGAACTGAAGCAACTATGTACATTCCAAGATAACAGATATCCATTACATGAATCAAACATTTGAAGCAAAATCCAAGATACAAAGTCACATCTAGAACTGACACTTACCGGATAGTGGACCAATCATAGCCAGCTGTGCAATTACTACTTTTCCATGCCTTAACAATACTAGGGATCACACCAAGCATTGTTACATTAGCATCCTGGAAAGATAGTGGAAGAATTTCAATAAACTTCTAAAACTTGTGAAGCACCTAATATATTAAAATTCATTAATGAATGTTTTTATAAAATCCTAAGAATTCTAAGAGATTCATGAAAACCATGAGCTTTCAAAAATTATATGGCATGCATATCAGTGTGCAACAGATATATCTAGTCCTAGTGCTGTGTAGCAGAAATAAGGTCCCAAATTGAAGGATACAAATGCAACAACGCTCTGGTTAATTGAAGCCATTCGAGAAAAACAGTAAGAAAAACAAAATTAACAAAGGGTGAATAAAAGAGAAGAATTCATGAAAGAGGAGCAATAAAAACAGAGAAACACAGCAGTGTAGAACACACACAGAAACACCATGAGAAATGGTAAACTAAAAGTCCTCCCATCCCATAATAAGTGTCCTGATTACCATATTTGTATACCCTAAAATAAGTTTATCTTTTCTTTTTGGTAAGCATACATGAATTGCCATAATATCCCTAATATAAATTAGTTCGAAACACTTCAATTTATTAGAGCAAAGAGAAATGGGGGCACATGAGGGAAGTCAAACATTGTCAAAATTATCCTTCATTTTTACATAAAGTCAAACGACACACTTATTTTGGGACAGAAGGTGTAACAAAGATGAGGAAAGGTGCTGAGAGAGATCAAGACACACACACACCACCACCACAACAACAAACGATGCTAGAAAGAGAATGTCTAAGGGCAGTCATAAAAAATAATCTCTTCAGAATTTTTGTCTAAACTAATTGTCCAAAACTAATCCCAAAATGAATTTATATATAAGATACAAAACAAAAAAGAAAATAACAGAATAAAACAAAAATTGAACTTCTTGATGTAGGAAAAATAAGAGAATAGACAAAAACAAGGAGAATCAAAAACCCACGTAGTGTTGGTATGTATAAAGAAAAAATAACCCAAATAGCGTAAGAAATAGGAATAAGACTAATATTAGGTGACTATATAATAAACCTAATGCCTAAATCTAGGCCTAGAGTACATGCATAGGTCAGCATCACACAGCGCTTCCGGCCCCAGCCGCGAGGGTCCCGGACGATGCAGTCTCACCCAAAAGTGCCTTCCTCCCCAGTGAAGCCTGGAGGGACTTGAGCGCATCACGTGGGCGCTCCCCGTGGTCGCCATGAACTCGAGACAAGGGCTCCCAGGAGAAAGGGATTGGACAACAAGGACTAGAGGCCGTTGGTTGGGGGGCACATCCCCAGAATGTGGGCCCCCTAAGTGGTCCCAGAAGATTCAACCTTGCCAGATGGCAACATGTGAGCCCCATTGGTAAGGCCTATAAATACCCCTCTTGGGTAAAAGAGGAGGACACACACAACAGATAATTCACATAATCTAGGTGCTCAGTTGAGATAATCTCCTTGAGACCTCCCTAAAGCTCTTTAGCTTCTTTCGGTGTTTTTCGGCAAGAGATCTTATTCTCACGCCCGAGGCAGTGTCTCGGAATCACCCTGGGTCTCATTGTTCTTTGGTTTGTGTTTTGCAGGAACACCATTATCCCCCACCCTCAGATTTGGATCCGAAGGCATACTCAACCTGAAAGCTTGGACCATCTGGACCTTACTTTACCCTGGACGAGACGACATCCTGACTAGTGTGTTTGGGCTTTAGTAAAACTTAAGCGCACCACCAGGCAAAGGAAATAATTGTACAATTATTCCAAATATACAACATCCCTAACCTTTAGCAATCAAAGATTGCATACTAATTTTTACAGATTTGAACACTCTTTCTCAAGGTGGAGCGTATATGTTGTGTGCATCAATCTTGCTACAAATATAGCCTACGTGAGGTCCTCAAAGAGATTTGGTAAAGAAATTTGCCAACTGGTCTTTAGAATTGACGAATCTAATGGCAATATATCTTATCATGACCTTTTCTCCGATAACGTGACAATCAACTTCAATATGTTTGGTTCTCCCATGAAACATTAGATTGAATGCAATTTATAGAACTGTTTCATTGACACATATCAACCTCATCTAAGTAAACCACACGAATTTCCATTTCTTTTTTATCAGCAAGCGTACCAACACGAAGGCTCGAACTTGAGACCTCAAGTGGGTCAAGCGCCTTAAGCCACTTGCACTGATGCGTGTTTGTCACAAATTTCAATTCTTAAAGAAGTTATAATAAAATAAGTTCACATACGACCAAACACGTAGCCCGATATTCAACTTCCGCAGTAGAAATAACAATTTCTTGTTTTTTTACTCTTTCAGAAGACTAAATTATGTGGAGACTAAAATATCATCCACAATTACACAATAGCCTAAGACAAAACGTCTATCTGAAGGAGAACCTGCCCAATCTGCATTTAAGTACCCAACCACTTGAGTATGCCCCTTGTATTTATACAATAATCCCTAACATAAAGTACCCATAATGTATTTGACAATGTGTGCGACTACATCCTAATAGTTGTAACATGGAGATTGGACGAATTGTTCACAACATTCATTGCAAAAGAAATGTCAAGTTGAGTGACCGTGTGGTAATTCAGCTTTCCAATAAGTTTGTGATATCCTTAAGACAAGTGGCATACTCACCCTTCAATCACTCAAATCCAATGACCTCTTAAACCTAGAGGGTAGCCGTAACCATGCGAAGGCCATCAAAAACCTTATTTTCTACCATATTTTGGTGCCTAAGCACATATTTATATTCATTAAAAAACTAAACCTGCGTAGCATGCTTTAAGTTCAAATTCTTTCCGAAAGGCATCACTAAATACTAATACAAACGATCTTTCGTTCTGAATGTGGTATTTCACTCATCACCTTATCTAATTCTAAGTTATGTGAATTATATCAATGTACCGTCAAACCTATATATGTGAATCTATACTTGACTTTAGTTGATAGCTCGACTCTAAGTTTCATCCTTCTTTGGTAACTAGTGACTACTTATACTAGTCAAGCCTTTCACCCTAAAGCACAGTACTTGGGTTCGGGTTTAAACTTAGCATGGAGTCGTGGTTTGATCTTGAACCTTCTAAAACTACTTCAACCTAAAAGCTTAAGTTGTTAAGTAAAGGGCCCAACGATCAAACCAAGCGTTGTCAAACTCCACATATTTTAAATGTAGGATGCTTCCCAACATACACGTGATGGGAAGTGGTAAAGTATCTCATACCAAAAATAAAAAATAAAAAATTATGTGGAGTTCATCTGCTCGTCGTGTAATTACTAAGTCTCTCCAACTAAATGCTTGAGCATTTGGGTTGAAAGTTAATACACATCAATATTCAAACAGAATAATGATGTTGTAGAGAAACAACTCAACTATAAGCTTAAAATGATAGTTGTAGGCCCATTATAATCTAACACAGCCCCTCACTTGCAAGCCCATTATTGTTTTGCATGTGGTCCATGCACGAGTTTTCTTTTTGTCTTGTTCTGAAAATTGGCGGCAGGACTCAAACTAGTTTCTTTTGGTTAACAACCCTCAGATACTATGTACATGACCAACTCAATTGAAAGTTTAAGCAAATAGTTTTAGGCTTGTTTTAACTTTTATAATCTAACAGATGATTCCATGTTTTATAGAATTTAAATTTATGGTTAGGGTAGTCCCACGCACAACCACATGGTCGTGGTAGAGTTATTTAACCAATTATAACTAAAATGTATATGACCACCACGTTGAACTACAAAGTTATATAATGACAGAAAAAGATCTACAAATAATTACAAAGAAAAAAAATAGCATTTTGACCAAATGGAAACGAAACTACCTGAATGAACTTGGCAAAACCAGAACCAAGAGGAGATCCATTATATAAGGCCATAGAAGCCCCATTTAATAATGAAGCATAAACTAGCCAAGGACCCATCATCCATCCAAGGTTAGTGGGCCAAGCAACAATGTCACCTTTACGGATATCCATGTGGCACCATGCATCTGCAGCAGCTTTTATAGGAGTTGCAGTGGTCCATGGAATCGCCTTTGGCTCCCCTACATCAGAAAATAGGTCCAGTAAAGCCTCTCACTAGAAATTACAAGAAAGCACTTTCAATTGCACTAGTTTACACATCTACTTCGTTAAATAAGAAAAGGTAAACAACTAAAAGCCAGTAATAAGATTATTCAGAACATCTTAAACAGAAAAAGGCAAAGGAAATGTAAATTAGACTGACAGCCAAACAAAAAATAAGCCACTTAAAAAAAGACTTCTTCTCCTGCATCTATATCTTATCCCTAATAAAATCATCCTATTCCTCTTACAAAAGACAGCACAAAACGTAGAAAGGGATGATTTCCAAGTATTAGTACTACAAAAATCTATGATGCACCAATACGCTGTTTAGCCCTGAATTTCCGCATTGAATATGTACGCAGTACGAATACGTTAATATACATTTAAAATATGTACAGAATACAGCAATTTGCATATCTACAATAAATAAATAAATAAAACTGTGAACGTTTTTAATACACACCAGAAACATCTAAATACGCCTATAAAAAAAGTATATTCAATTTTTATATCCATACATACCTCCAATTTCAAACGCAAGTAGGTTATGTTTAGAATCAGTTTTCTAATGATATTTCAAAATTTCAGACAGATTTTTCCTTTCTCCCTTCTTCTCTTTTCTAACTACTTTTATTTTTACTGACTGTTGTACATCAAGTGACTGCTGAGTTCTGGGTTCAATACAATATTTAATCAAAGAAAATCCTAGTATCTAGTATACAACTAATAGCATAGTTAACGGAAAAACTTATTCATATGGCTATTGTTGTGTTACTGCAGTTTTATCCACACTACAACATGAAATCTATATTACCTTGTTTGGGCAAAACTCTTTGGGATTTCATAGTTGTTATTGTAGTTTTTATTTTAAAAAATCATAAAATAGGGCATAAATATCATTGTCTCAATGTGTGTGACAGTGTCCCCCAGATCACGCTGTATGTACCAAGTATTCATGCTTCCTAGCCAACCACATCAGCAAGGTAATAGCTAATCTTTAAACTTTAAAACCTTGAATTGTCACCACCAACACAACAAAAAAGGTAATATATAACATAATCTCTAAAGTTTTAAACTTTGTGAGACTTAAATGAAGTTACCTGTAGTTCCAGATGAAAAAAGAATGTTTGTAAATGATTCTATTGGCATTTCCACAGCAGCAAATTCAATTCCTCTGCAGGTAAGGTGTCATAATGAACAGATGAAGCTCAGTTAATTTAAAACGGTTCTTAAACATAAAGCTCTCAGAAAAAAAAAAAAAAAAAAAAGAAGAAGAAGACCCACATGATGCACTTTGATATATGTTATTTTTCCTCAAAAATCAAATTTAAAGAAAAGAAAATAAACGTAAATAGATTGACAAATCTTCTTTCTCCGAACTCAAGGTTATTAAACGTATAATTCCCAATTAACAAAAAACATACATAATGTTGCTATCAAATTTTTGTTGTATTTGCTGATAATTACATTCAGCGTTAACCATGTCTATGGCTCTATAATGTCATTCTCATGTATCTCTATTTAATTTATCACTCTGTTTCCACAATGGTTGGTGATGAAGAATGATGAAAATAAATATAATTTAACAAGATCACATAAGATGGAGATTATGGTGCATACTTGAAATCATTGACTCTTTCCAGAAAGTCTTGCCAGGAAACATCCTCAACACGTAATTTCACGCTAAGGCCAGAGCCTCTGGCAGGGATAACAATTGCCCTAGGTGCCTGTGCATCCACAACTCTACTGCACAACTGAAGCCATCTTGTGAGAAATAGGGTTTTTCACTTTTTCTACTGTATAGCTAGAGGAAAATAAGAACTTCACCTATACAAGGGAAGAGTTTTGTCGCCACGAACAATAACATCCTGACCACAACATTTGAAAGAAAAAATAATGTCAGGAAAAATATTCAAATAAAGAAAAGTATTATAATAAATCAGGGTTTGACCAGTCATCTTGCTTATTTGATTTGGTTGCTAGTTCAAAATGGACTTCTTTACTTATAAGATGTTAAATTTAATTTGAAATATTATCAAGTTTGATTCAATACCATTAAAACCATAAATACACATAATTTGTTATATTCTTAATTAAAAAATTAACATGTCGTAGCATATCATGTCGCATTTTTTTCTATGGTAACTCGCGTCGTGAATCGGTATAGTACAACATAACTTAGCGGTGCCCTCTAGTTTATATATATAACAAATATTCTTAATTAAAAATTAACGTGTCATAGCGGATCATGCCGTTTTTTCAAAATGGCCGCGTCATGAATCGGTATGGTACAACATAGCTTAGCAGTGCCATCTAGTTTAATCTTCAAATTAGAGTCCTCAATTGACTTGCTACAAATTTCATTTTTCCTTGTTTCTAAATTGCAACGATAAATTGAGTTTAGCAAGAGAAATCAATAAATAAATAAACAAATAAAAAGAGGTGGGAGTAAAAGAAAAACTGCAGTCACAATATCAAGGAAAGAGATGAACTTATAAACTTATTGATTACAGTATGAAAGCTAGGATAATGAGATAGAGAAAAAAAAGTCAAGTAACCTGAGTAAATATGGCCTTTGCTTTTGACAATTTAAGCCTTGTTGAAATTTCACTTGCAGCAAAACTGTCAGCAATGGATACAACTACATAGCCTGCTAGAACAATAGCTAGGTACATAACCACAGAATTAACATGCATTGGCATGTCAATTGCAACTGCAGATCCTCTGTCCAAACCCAGTTCTCTGAGGGCATATGCAACTAGCCTACAAGTTATAGTGGCAACAAACAAATTATGTTACCGAGTACTTGGAGTTCATATATATATAAATTTGGAGAGCAATATGGTATTCTGGAACTTTTTCCTTTTCATTGTGAAATATTCAAAATAGCTTTGAGAAACAAACATTGGAGCATGAAAGTGACTTACCAAACATTTTCACGCAGCTCCTCAAGAGTCATACTTTTCACAGGCTGATCATCATCTCCTTCATCACGCCACACCAGTACTCTATCATTCAGACTCCTCTTTTTATTCAAACTCAAGCAATTCCTTGCTGGATTTAAATATGCCCCAGGAAGCCATTGCCCACCTGGGTATGTCAACAGTTCTCTTCCTGAGGAGACCTCACGTAAGATGCAATGGGGAGATACTGAAAATGATACATCTAATTCACTGAGCACAGCTTTCCAATAAACCTAGACAAACAAAGAAAGAGAGATAGAAGACCATATGCGCAGAATTGAACATCAAAAATGCTGATTCAAAATTGTAATATATCATCTAGTAGTACCTCAGGGTTCGACACAGAAAATTCCTGGAAATCAGAGAAGCTTGAGATGGGATCCTTATATTTCAAACCCAAAAACTCTTTGCCTCGTCTGGCTAATAGATTGCCAACATTTGTTAAGATTGCAGTCTCTCTGTCCGTAAGACAAGTAGCATTAGGAAATCCATCAAAGATAGCATTAATAATAACACACAGGTGAATGTACATAAAAATGAATACATAGTACACAAAAAAGTACACTGAGATCCCAAATTGTCATCATGTAATGAATAATACAATCTTAAATTTACAATTCAAACACTTCACTTGAAGTACATCTTCGCTACCCTGGTTGATTACAATTGTTAAATTACCATCATTTCTTTCGATGGAGAGACAGAGTTGCTATGCAAGGCTGTCCAACCCTGGTGTTGGTGAGTCCAAACTTGGCATAATTATATCAGCTGCTGATCATATATCTGACATGTAGTCATTAAGCTTACTCCCCTTTCTGGTAGGATGACCTTTGTTTTAGGCTAAAATACATATGATCAGCAGTAAACTCGATCAAATAGACAACAGTTTCATATGATCAGCAGTAAATTCACTTTCTCACAAATCACCAATCCAATTCACGATAATTATTGGACGCGGTAAACTCGATCAAATAGACAACAGTTTGATATTAATTTGAAATCAAGTGCTCTCGATAATTAATGGTTTCATTGCGCTAATCAAAGTAACATTGGAGAAGAGAAGAGAAGAGGCTTACGGGGCGGGTATCCACGCAGGTGGGTCGGGGCCGAAGTCCTTGTAACAGCCATAGAAGAGCATCTGGTGGAAGGAGAAGGGAAGGGAAGGGCTGAGGAGATGGTTAGAGATGTGTTTCCACGTCGCCGGAGTGCCATTTCCGTACATGGCGATGATTCCGGCGAGATCATCGTGGAGCTTCTCTGCGAGATGAGCGGGTATTCCGAGAGCTCCGATATCGGATTTGGTGATGGAGTCCAGGGCTTTGCAGTAGGTATCCATTCGATTGATTCTATTCTAGAGCAGAGGCAGAGGCAGAGAGGAGAGAGTAAGATTGAGAGTGAGTGAGATTATTGGATTAGGAAGTCATTGCCGTGAGACTCTTTCTTTCTTCAGTCAGTTGATGAATGAATCATGATTTTAAATTTACAATACTACCCCACCACTGCATTGTCATTGCCGTGAGACTCTTTCTTTCTTCAGTCAGTTGATGAATTATGATTTTAAATTTAGGGATAAAGCCAAATTTAGTACCCAAATTTTTACACGAAATTCAATTTAGTATCTAAAGTTTAATTTTATTAAAGTTAATACCCACACTTTTATTTTATGTTCAATCTAGCACCTACACTTTTATTTTGAAACCAATTTAGTACATGCCGTTAGGTACCATCAAATCTGCCATTATGTCTTGCCTACGTGGCTGCGTTACTGCGTACGTGGAAAACATAACGCCAGCGTGGCGTATCCGAACACGCGCTCGTGCACACGTGGCTGGACACGTGGATTCTTATATTAATATTTTAATAAAAAATATATATATAAAAAAAAATTTATAAAAAAAAAAAATCTCTCTCTTTGTTTGTTGCATCACTGCACTCTCACCCAAATCAACCACTTTCATCCAAAATCACTCAATCTCCTTCCACTCTCACGCAAAATCACTCACCATCTTACCCAAAATCACTCTCCATCTCCGCCCCTTCCTCTTCTTCTCGAAATCCAAACCAAACCCTAGCCCCTCCAATCACTCTCTCTCTCGACGGGCGTGCTTTCCCAAGTAGAAGAAGGCAACAACGACGCAGAGGAGCGTCGCGATCTTGAAATAAACAGCTCAGACAAAGAGCTTTTGTTTGCTACTTGGTCTTTGTCAGAGATGAACCTGGGTATGTTAGCAATACAAGTCTCCTCTTCTCGTCTCTTAACATAAGCCCTCACACCTGCATGAAATCCTATCAACAATCCTTTTAAATTTC
>JAYMTK010002624.1:0-13532 GCA_036897405.1 Pelargonium myrrhifolium | reverse complement strand
TAGTGAATGCTATTAGTAATTGTTATTAGTTAATATGAAATTTTGTGTAACCGAAGGAAAATGAAAGGGCGTTTGAGGTATAAACAATGAGAATGCTCCAAATTGTAAGAGTTGGAGAGGTGTCAACTTCCAGTGCTATTTGGAGAGGTGGCAACTTCTAGTGTTATCTCACCAACTTTAACACATATATTAGGTAGATTTCTGCGCTCAAAATTGACCCTCATAGTTTAACCGAATAGGTCAGATTTTGTTTTACCAACCAATACCTAAACCAATTATCAAGAGCTATTCAATGCCATTTTTGGTTTGTTTTTGTCGATCTTGGAGGCTCTTTCATTTCAGATTCGACTCCTCCTCCAAATTGAGTTCTAGAGATGGTCAGATTGGGTTAGAGTTGAACTCGGGTTGTTGAACAGTCTTCGGATTGACCAAATTAATTCGAGTTGGAATTGGAGGCATAAAATACTTTTTTTTTTGCATGTTGAACCTGACCCTGACCCTAACCCGGCATGACCAACCTCAGGTTGGGTTAAAACCATATAAAAATAAGGTCGGATGAAGAGTGTCCATCCGGTTCGAATCCAAATTGTCAGTTCTAACTTCAACCGATCTCAAGCTTTCAACTTCCTAGTGCCAATCTTCTTCACTTTCTCTCTGAACTAGAACACGACTTAACGAACAGAATGGTCATTTGCAAATTTAAGTGAAAAAATTCTAAAAACTCTTATGTTTTAAATCAATTGATCATATCGATCATATGCAATATTCCCTTTAAGAATGTTAGAAATAGACACTCATTTGGTCACTGTAAGAGTAATTAAGTTACAGAATTCCAATCTTTGTGCCCAAAAAGTGTACCGTTTACTATTCTATGACTTATTCTTTTAGAAAGCGTAGGGTTTAAGTCACTCCCGACAATAACAAGCACTCTTAAAACCAAGATCACAACATAGTACATTCAAAATTTGTCAAAACCCGAGCGAAGAGAGAGACTCTTATCGACCATATGATACACTCACCTAACAAATCTGTGGAGCATATTCCCAACTTGTCATCGTACCGAAACAAAATGGAGATTCTCTTCTTCAAGTCTACAACATGAAAACATATTTACGAGGGAGCGAGTGATGATATAACGTGTAGTCAACGGTCCCAACTAGTTCTTCTGGACGCCTTTCTGTTTGAGAGCGCCTTTTTAGCTAAAAGGCGTTTCTCCTCCGAGATAGCAGCCCTTCAACAATAAGGATATGAAGTAAATAACAATGTAGAGCTCTTCAAAATTCACAAATGAGAATCAAGAATGAGAACGGAAATGAGATTCCCATTTCAGAGTCATTTTCATGACCGAAAAATCCTAATCCAAACATAAACAATGAAAATCTCATTTCGATTCTTTATTCTCTTTAGATCTTTCAGTTCGGGCCGCGGGCCAGGCCAAAAACTCACGCAGTTGTATTTTGCAATTTTTATCGGCCCAACCGGATAAAAACACACGTTTTTGGCCCGACCCGCATTGCCAGGTATAATTCTCATTCCTGAACAAAAGTTCAAATCCAAACGGTACCAGAAGGAATACAACGAAAAATCGACCAAGGTTTGAACTGCGAATATATAGAACAAAATACATAAAGCGGCACAAATGCTTCAGATATCACAGTGGTGATTAGCACTTACATCTTTGCGATTTTCTTTTTTTGCTCTTCCGAAGGAGGCGGTGGGACATAAGCAGCAGCATCAATGATCGCCTGTTTGGTTCACTTAAAATTAAACAGAAAATCCAGATAGAAATAAGCTAATCCGGAAACAACCATAGCAGCGGTGCAGACAACAGAGATGGAATTTGAACTATTATCCGGGAACTGATTTTATGTTAGGCATGGTTTCATGGTCGTTTTGAAAATAAACCCGAAAACATAATACTACATCCGTTTCTAAGCAAGTGTCGTGTCATTCAAATTACTAAATAAAGTGAAATGACCAACTAACCTTAATTAATTCATCTCTTTTCCTTGTTGAAAATATATATTAGTAGTATCCATTAACTAGCTTGGAAACGATAAATGGGTATAATTGAAAAGTATGGTGCACTACTACATTGAAAAAACGTCACTTATTCAGAAACGGAGGTAGTAGATCAGATGATGAGAAGTAATAATTTCGGAAATGAAATTGTAAGTACCTGTAATTTCCCTAGAGCATCTTCAATGTTACCCCTGAAGATTAATGGTGGAACAAAACTTATTCATTTGGCAACAATTAAGCATAATAAAGAAATAAAAGATGAAGAGGGAAGAGACTAACTTCTGTGTTCTGGTCCTTGTAGAAGAAATCACA
This sequence comes from Pelargonium myrrhifolium, assembly GCA_036897405.1. NCBI lineage: Eukaryota > Viridiplantae > Streptophyta > Magnoliopsida > Geraniales > Geraniaceae > Pelargonium > Pelargonium myrrhifolium. The sequence goes on along the minus strand of JAYMTK010002624.1, from coordinate 11,198 downwards.
AGCTCTCCTTCCTTGTTTATACGGTTCTTTTCCTGTTTATAGCCACAAAACTTCAATAAATCATGCAGAACGGGTAAAGCAATGCCACATAGTTTTGATGAAGCAGTCCATAGAAGAAAAGGTATATAATGTCATCATCTTCTAAATACATAATGCTTAGCCTGCATATACTATACACTCCTCCATGACTTATTGTTGGATCCATAGTTTGCATTGTAGATACAAAAATGGTCCCATCCTTGCAATTTTTCCCATAGACTTCTTGAAAAGTGATGTGACCATCTATGTAGCAGTTATTTTCTTATTTTCGTGGTGTAAAATTAAGTTTAGATTTCAGAATAATAAAACCCCGACATGTAAGATACCACAACCCCCATTCATTTTTGGCGCGGAGCGGCTGGTTTAAAGAACAAATGTACACTCGGCGCATTGTGATTTGGCCAAGTAGTCAGTAAACTAATTGATGTGTCACATCACATAAGTTGACACAACATTTCATACAAGATGCGGTACATATAGAATTACTCTTTTGAAATGTGCATAAGAAATTGGAATAACAAACCATTTGGATGATTCTCTTCCTGATATGGTCACTTAGCCAAGATGCGTTCGTTACATTGAAGCGCATATCCACTTTGGTGTTCACTGTAAACTCAGTTCAAACAGAGTCTACTGTTAGCATCACATCCCAATTTTAAAATAATAAAAAAAGAAAAGAAAAGAAAAAGAATACGAGAAAGAAGAAAAAGAGGACCAACACATAGATGAAAGAAAGATACCTTTATTGACATTCTGGCCTCCAGCCCCACCACTCCTTGCAAAACTCATGGTAACATGGTCTGAGGGAAAACGGAACTTAATATATAAATCAACAAAAATTGAACAACAAGCAGTTAAAATCATCCGAGAAAGGGATATCCTTCACTAAGGTTTAACATATTTGCACGATATTGATCAATATTAGTTTCTAAATATGAAAGGATTCTACAAGAAAAGAAAAAACAGTAAAACAATATCAAACACATTCCTTATTTGTGTTGAACATATATATCTAGGGTAGGTAACAAAACTACTTGGGCAACAACACATTTGACCAACAAGCCGAGCTTCAACACGTTACTTTAGAAGTAACATGTACAAAGTGTTGTGCTTCGTATAAGGGGATGTATACAACAAAATATTCTTGAGATATAGCAATTGATGGACTCGTAAAGGATTGGTTCATCACCCTTACTATTTTAAAAATTTAACTGATTACAATGCTAAAACAAAGATATAGCTTCTACCTTGAAGATATATTATCAACTGGCTTAATATTCGAACAACTTAAGATTTCACAGAAAACAGCCTTAATCTGGTTGAGTCTAACAAAAGTTCTGGGTCAACTGAGTCAAGTTGTCCATAACTCCAAATCGAACCACATTGATGAAACACTATAACAGTAGCTGTTTTTCACTTCTGGTCGAATTGTATCTATAACCGAACATTCGAGTGACATAAGAGAATCTTCAATATCAGCTAAATCTAGCAGGTGCAGTCAGTAAAATGATTTCATGACAACAGAACCCTACATATAACCTCCCATTTTCTAGTTCTGTATATCTTTTTTAGCATTTAAAAATCAGTAAAACAGGACAAAACTGAAAGTTCATATCCTTAGGTTCATCATTCCAGAACATGAATAAGCCTAATCTAACTATAAATCTCAGTAACCATCAGTTTGCAGCTAAAATCACACACACACACAATGAAGACATACTAGCTTTCTCAGGAATTTACTCAGTAACCAGACAAGCAAACACCAGCTTTTTTTCACTTCCATTTTAATTGTCTCTATAACCAAACATTATTGTAACATCAATGAAGCTTAAGCCTTCAATATCAGCTGAATATGGTAGGCTCTGTTGATAAAATGATTCATAATAAGTTAATAACTGAACCCTAAACATAACCTCCCACTTTCTGGTTCTGTACATTTTTGTTAACACTTGTCAACAACAAAGCAGGACAAAACTTAGAGTTCATATCTTGAGGTTCATCGTTCCAGAACACAAATACGCCTATATTGCCTAACCTAACTATATATCTCAATGTTTACTAACCATCAATTTCTCTGTTTAAAACTAAAATCACACACAAACAAAAAACATGAAGACATACTAGATTTCTCAGGAATTTTCTCAGAAACCAAACAGGCAAGCATAGTGAGAAGCTATATTAGGAAGTGATAACTCACACAGACTCAAACAAGCAATCATGGTGTGAAAGTGTGAAACTATATTAGGAAGTGATAAACCACACACACTAGCTTTCTCAGACATTTTCTCAGTAATGAAACAGGTAAGCACGGTGTGAAACTATAATAGGAAGTTATAAATCACACACACTAGCTTTCACAAACATTTTCTAAATAACCAAACAGGCAAGCACAGTGTGAAGCTATATACTACGAAGTAATAAATCTCTCAACATACATATTAGCTTTCTCATACATTTTCTCTAACAAATAGAGATCACGGGTGAAGCTCCACACACAAAATCAATGACCAATTAGTTTTCTTACACATTTTTCTCAGTAACCAAAGAGGCAACCACGGTGTGAACCTATATTAGGAAGTCACACATACATGAACTTTCTCAATAACTAAATAGCAAGCACGTGTGAAGCTCCACACAGGCACACACAAAATCAATGACATATTAGTTTTATCACACAATTTCTCAGTAACCAAACAGGTGTGCAATATCAGGAAGTCATAAATCACACACATACGAACTTTCTCAAACATATTCTCAGTAACCAAATATGCAATCACATGTGAAGCTCCAAGCACAAAATCAATGGCATGTCAGCTTTATCGGACAATTTCTCAGTAACCAAACAGGCACGAACAGTGTGAAGCAATATTATGAAGTGATAAATCACACATACGTATAAGCTTTCTCAAACATTTTCTCAGTAACCAAATAGCAAGCACGTGTGAAGTTCCACACACAAAATCAACGACGTATTAGCTTTCTTACACATTTCCAAAGTAACCAAACAGGAAGTCATAAATCACACACAAAATCAATGACGTATTAACTTTCACACACATTTTCTCAGTAACCAAACAGTAAATTTACATATCAGGAAGCAAAAATCACCTAAAGTAATTTGAGGAATAGGCCCTGTATCAGCAGATCGAGCTCGATCCTCTGCTTCCTGCATTAGCTGCTGAACATGAGTAAACCGAGACGAGACCTTAGTGTCGTCGCTGGAATTAGAGCCGGCGCACCGGATTGCGGTGAAGCTGATACGGCGTCGCAGCAATCGGATCGCCGGAAAAGCATCAGAAATCGCCGGAGGCAACGCACGGAGCGTTGATATCGAAGAGTTCGGAGATCGACAGTGGATGATCTGATTGAGAATGGTGATCGAGATCGCTCTGATTGCCGCCATTTCTCTGAGTTCGTTGGAGTTTTTGTATGAAACCCTAATCTATTAGGAGAAACTGGAACTGTACTATTACTTCCTAACGGTTTTATTTCTTAACCAAATTCTGAAATCTTAGGATTTTGTGTGGAGGACCCCATAAGGGTAATATCGTATTTCCACAAATTCGAAGCCGCTCAGTACAAACACGACACGAATCAAATGTCTTTTTTATTTGTTTTGTAATTAATGTATCGAATTCGTGAGTGTAAAATTGACCCTCCGGTTGTAGAGTCGGAACATATTGGATTTGAAAGAAATAACCTAATTTCAACATCATCCGAAGAGTAATATGAACATTAGTTGATTGATATAGATGACAGTGTATTTAAAATCACGGATCCGAACGGGCCGCTCTGCTCCAATAAATTTATTTCACTTGGGTATAAGTGAAATTTAATGAGATGTCATCACTTTATTGGCTTGATTAAGTTGCAACTGATATAAAGTTTATCAGTCAACTACTGTCCATTTTACTCTCGTTTGAATTGAGGATATAATCTCGACCGAAAATGAGAAGATGAACTACATATAAAATGTGTAAAGTTCACCAGGTTAGAAAGTTGATTGGATTTATATCGTGCAACACACAAACCCGTAAAAATGCGGATCAAGATTTAAGTGCCCACTAATTTGATCCAAATTTACTATATTGTTATTCATATGAATTCAAACAATTTAGAAGTCGTGTCTTGTTGAGCAACAATTTGTTGAGTTAAAACTATTCATTAAACAAATAAATTATATCAACTTTGTTTGGTTGCCCATTTGATTCACCAGAGCTTTGTCCCGATTATATCCAAATTCGACTCAAGTCGCGCACCTAGCGATGGTTCTCCCAGCGGAATTTTCTGCGTACACAAAATTTCGAATCCGAGACTTTGCTTAGACGGTAGCGAACCGCTTACCACTTGCACCAACCCACGTTGTATTATATCAATTTTGTGTAATATGATTATATTAAGTTAAATAGCATTGTCTTAACATGTTATAACATGTCTTTTATCAAAAGAATGTATCAGTAAATGAAAAATCTTTACTTTCCTCGATTCCCTTGCTACCCCGGGCTTTACGCAATCAATCGGGTCCGATACCCCTCCAACACAACATAGGTTGTCGAGAAAATCTCGGAGACCGACCAAAGCACGAAAGCCAGGATCTTTCATAAAATGGATTCTCATTCGAAGAGTGCATGACCGCATGGATAAGCTCACACTAGCCGGTCAATACAATAGGCCAGGTAAAACGAACGATATGCATAAAAAATTCATGGGAGTATATCAGGTCGTCGGGAAACACCCACTCAACGGCCCAAAATCTGCAACTACTCCATTTCAAACACAGGTATTCTATGTAAAACTCGCAACCCGAAATCCGCAACTCGAAAATTCAGGTTAGGCATACCCAACCCGAACCCAAACCACAACCTGATAGTCAGCTGTAGTCCCGTGCCAACACACATTTTAACTCCATATATAAAAACGAAGGCTCTATGTATTAACATCATCATATAGACAATACCGATAAGCAATAAAAACTTACAACAATAGTCTCAGTCAAATCAGTTCACCACCAGCACCAACCTTAATTAGAAAGGTCTCGACTCTGGACTACAGAGCCAAAACCGTAGAAGAGAGCACGAAAAGGGGACAAATCGAGCACTCTCTTCATGTCTCTCCTATTTCAACTCTCATGGCCTTCCCTGTGAATAATATCCACTCCTTCCTTTGCCGTCTGATGTCATCTTCGAGGGCTGCGAGCGCGATGACGTGGCAGCATTGTTTTTGCCACCTGGCACCGTCCTTGCAGTGTGCTGAGGGTTTTCGGCGGGAGGAAGTGCCCAGCCTCCATGGGTGCCTTGCCTTCGTTGTTTGATTCTGTTAGCACCTATATACTCGAGTTCACATCAAAGGTAGCTAAAATTAGGATGCTAGTTCAACAATCATGTATAAATCACCCAAACAAGTGATTTTTGCGGAATTGCCCGATCCAATCCCACCAAATTTTGGACTGGATCGGGCAATACCGCAAAAATCAGCACATTTTACACTTAAAACAAAAAAAATCCGAAATCCAATCCGATTCATGCCCCTTTCGAATAGGATTTGGATTTATCTTTATGAATCCGAATCTGAACTAAGCCGATCCAAGATTGCTAAAGGAATGGAGAACTAAATAGTGTTCATTTGTGCCAAGATTGATCTATGATTTGGTTTTTGTTCCAAATTACTCCCCTAAGTACCTACTTTGTGATAAATTGGTCCTCGGTTTAATTTTGATTCCATTTTAGTCTCCTTAGAATCTATTTTCTACCAATACGCGCATGAAATGGTGACCGTTTTAGAAGAAAATATATACTAAAGGGAACATTAGAAACAGAAGTGAATACTAAGAGGATTAAATTGAAACAAAAGTCAAATTGAAGACTAAATTGGCACAAAATGGATACTCAAATGACTAAATTGGAACAAAAATCAAATAGGGGACCAATTTGACGCAAATATGATACTAAAGGGATCGCTTTGGAACTTAATCCATCTATAAATGCAAGCCAAAATAGAAACTTTGGGGGAAGAAACTACAGACCATGTTGTTTTGTTATGAGGTCAATATTTGGCATAGTGTCAACGTCGCAACACATTTACAAATTTGTTTTCACAGAAACACAACATTGTCATTTCTACTATTACTTATTGAGAATCCGAACGTTTCATAAGAGCCAAAGTCACACTTACCATCAGAACTTTCGATGCATCCAGGCAAATTTTTTCCTTTCCATGTAGCTTCAAAGACAGGGAGCTCATCTAGAAACCAGTTTGGGGCATTTAGTTATTAGAGTGAAATTATGCATGTAAAGTGTTTTAATCGAACATCATATATATTTCCGTGTATACGTACCCTCATCGAGATTGTGCAGAGTCTGCATGGTTTCCACATTCCCATCTGAACTAAGTTTCCTTGTTAAGGAATGACCCTACAAAGTGAATTTCCACGTAAGTGCATCATGCAGACTACATAAACAAATCGGACCAGTGCTGCTATTATAATTCAAAGTAGAGTTGGCAACTCGGGTTTCGGGTTGAAAGGACCTAACCCAGACCCAGAAGAGGCGCGGTTCTTTCAGGCTTATAAAGGAAAATGTGTAGGCCCAAAAAATATTCGGGTCTAATATGGGTGGCCCGAACCCACAAAAATGCAGGCTGGATCTCAGGTGCGAGCAGGATCGGGTTCAAATTGCCAACTCTAATTCAAAGCAATAATGACAAGATGAAAACAATCATTCGTTGAGCAACGTCGAAGATACCTTATTGTGAATTCCCCTAGAAACCTTGTGAGTTGCTTTCCTTGTGGTAGTATCAGCTTCTTTGCTTTCTTCAAATGTCAACTGTTCCAAGAAACATGAGAATAGGAACCAACCAATATAAGAAAACCCAGCTTGATTTTTAAAGTTTAAAGCGCACTTACCCCATCACTCCCCGTCCTCCTTGTTGTGGAAGATGTGTAATATGCTCCATTTGCACCACCATAGGTGACAGTTGAGCTCTGAAAAGAAAAGCTGCTGGTTTGAGGCTGTGACAGAGAGTTACTTGGCTCGTTGTACACATTCATCTTATGCAACTGCTTGCTCTTTCTCTCTGCAATTGAAAGAAAACAAATGACATTTTTAGTTGAGAGAAGTATAAAACAAATTAAGAAGTCATGTAATTGTTCTGTGTACTCATTAATTATTACTAGTATTAGTAATAGATAACGTACTTGGAAATATAAAGGGGCATAATTAGTAAGTCAAGTGCATTTTTATCTTGTAATAGATAACATACTTGGAAATATGAAGGGGCATAATTGGTAATTAGAGAGAATATTCCGTTATAACTAATTGACGGAATGGGGTAACAAAACACAAAGTTAGTTAAGGGTCGTAAAAATTCTTTAGACTAGCTACGTGTTCATGGACAATAGCAAGGATTAGTTGTTCATAATTAACCCAAAAAAAGAAAAGATGATCTTCACCTTCAACTTCATCATCTGGATCCTCAATGAAAGGATTGCCCGGCCTTCCATGCTTCCTAGGATTTTCACTCTTCCCTTTATCTGTGGCTTCTTTCTCATCTTCAGAATCCAGTTCCTCTATTATTGGTCCCCTCGATCTGTTGGGTTCCGGAGCTTGCTGCTCAAGAAATTGAGGAGGATGCATGCTCGGAAAAGGATGCATATTTGGAAAAGGATGTCCACCGAAGAAGCTAGGTTGCATGCCTCCGAAGGGTTGGGTGAAGAAAGGATCATCGAAAGGATCTCTTCCCCCAAAAAAACTAGACATCAAACTCCTTTGACCTCCAAAACCGCCAAAACCTCCAAATCCAGCAAAAGGGTCGCCCATGTTAAAAAATGGATTCCCGCCACCTCTGTTGCCCTGCATTTTATCGCAGCTACAACCCAAAAAGGAAAGAGAAGCAATTTAAAAACTTACTCCGACCTCTACCAAATTATTTTTCACAAGCAATAAAAGCCAAGAGCATAAGGAAATAAACCCCCAACCATTCAAATGCGTGTAATAAAACATGGTATCATTGTCCATATCACAAGACATAAAATCTTGTCATTTCTACACATTCGCTTTATTAATTGAAAGCACTACTGGGGAAAGCAAGACAGAGATAAATTATAAAGCATAACACTGCCCATATTCAAATATCAAACAGAACATTAAATCAAATTTTTACTCACATTGAAAAAACACAGGTACAAAATCAACAAGGTCTTCATTGGAAACTGAATTCAAGATCACCCCTAAACTGAATTCAAGATCAACAAAGCAAGACTTTAAATCCTCTCAAACAAATGCAAAATTTCAGTACCAGAATAGATCTATCAATCACTATTCAACCAAAAATCACCAGAGCTAGCAAACACAGCTACACAATATATAAAACACGGTAAACTCAATTCAGACCAACAGATACACAAGTCACTAAAAACAAAAACCGTTAGCTACATCATCAGCAAATCAACAAAGCAAAACTAACTCTATCAAAAAATGCAGAAATTAAGCATCAGTATAAATGTCATCAACCAATATTCAACAAATCACCAGCACTAGCGAACAAAACTACACAATCTCAAGACGGAAATAATTCTAAATCATAGCACTACTCATATTCAAATCAATTAAATCACATTTCAGCTCACATTAGAAGAACAAAAAAAATCAACCAGGTATTCAATTTTCATAGGAAATTTGATGAAATCATACACATCCATCACCTCCTGAAAGAAAACTAAAACACTACAGGTAGTATTAAACTCAATTCCAGACCAAAATTCAATTAGCTACAGCTACAACATAAGAAAATCAACGACAACAACCAAACACTTCAAAATCTCCCAAACATAAACAAAAACTCAGCATCAGCAAACAAATCGATCAAAATTCAACGAAAAATCACCAAAAAGCTACAAAACCTTAACCAAAACAAATGAAATTTCAGAATCGGAAAATCGAGTACGATCAGAGTGTAGAACCACAATCAAATAACCACGATCGGAGCTCTACATGACGAGATCATGTCAAAACCCTAGAAATGGAAGATCGAGAAAGTTCCGATGACCTTACCAGAAAAAATCGGAGGAGATTTTGAGAGGGAGAGATGATTTTGTGAGCTCTGATGGTTTTGTTTCAGTTACTACATCAACTCGCCGACTCCAAGAAAAGGAAATAATCACAAATGGAAGGTTCTAGTAGGCTTATGGTGTGTCCTTCTACCTTTGGTTGGCATGCCACGTGTCCTACGGCTATTGGTTTGGATAAACCACCCGGTTCATTTCTAATGGTGAGCTGTGACACACCATGAATTTAAGTTGGTTTAATCGGATATCGAATGATTCTTTTGTCGAACTAACTGGATCTGTTTGAAATCGTTTATCGACACATTATTTAAGAATGAAAAATATTTTTTATTTATAACGTAACGGTAAAAAATGATACGTATAAATCAGATAGGTCTAACATATCGGATTATGCCGGGTCAAGCTCAACTCGTTTATTTGGAAGGTTCTAGTAGGCTTATGGTGTGTTTGTCTACCTTTGGTTGGCATGCCACGTGTCTTACAGCTATGGGTTTAGATAAACCACCTGGTTCGTTTCTAATGATGAGCTATGACACACCACGAATTTAAGTTGGTTTAATTGAATATCGAATGATTTTTTGTTAAACTAAATGGACATGTTTGAATTCGTTTATTGACACATTGTTTAAGAATGAAAAATATATTTTTTTCAACGTAACGGGTAAAAGATGACTCGTGTAAATCAAATAGGTCTAACAGATCGGATTATGTCAGGTCAAGCTCAACTCGTTTATTTGGAAGGTTCTAGTAGGCTTATTGTCACGTCCTGAAAAGATGGGTCTCCCCCGGACGTCTATGGGTGGTCTTCGCCATGCGGCATACTCATATACTGGCGATGCGGATGCTGATCAGTGTGCTACAATGGTGCTGGTATAGCCTCTTTTGTCAATACATGTGCTTTATTATGCTTAACGCCCATGGAAAAGGCTGGCCCTTCTCTTCGGATGCGGGAGTTTGGGGCGCCGCACGGGACCGATTCTCTCGGTCCGTGACATTATGGTGTGTCTGTCTACCTTTGGTTGGCATTCCACGTGTCTTACGGCTATTGGTTTAGATAAACCACCCGGTTCGTTTCTAATAATGAGCTGTGACACACCACTTTAAGTTGGTTTAATCGGATTTCGAATAATGTTTCTGTCGAACTAGCGGGACTTGTTTGAATTCATTTATTGACACATTGTTTAGGAATGAAAAATATATATTTTTAAAACGTAACGGGTAAAAAGTAACTCGTATAAATCAGATAGGTCTAACATATCGGATTATATCGGTCAAGCTCTACCCTTTTAATTGGAAGTGTTAGAATAAATCGTGTAATTTTGTTAATTGTATTATGTTTGTGTCGTTTAATTCAAATTGTTTACTAAGCAGATCAAGTTCGTGTTGCTCGCCCCTACTTGTGTCAATGTTTACAGTCGTGTTGGAGTCGAACATATGTATGACAGTTAGAACTTAAAATCAAGAAAATTTATTGTTAGATAAGGTAAAGTAATGTAGGAATTTTCTTTAAAAAAAAAGATCAAATTTATTGTTTGCTGTTGAGTTTCAAAGATATTGTCACACTGATTAGAGTGGGCAAAATGAACCCCACCTGCAGATACCTGCAATCCAACTCTAAAAATACTGAGTTCGGGTTTCATTTTTTCAACCCTAAAAAATAGGTCGGATAATGTCATAATGATATAAAACTTTCGGACTGGGTATGTCTAAAACTCAAAATTCCCTAACCCGGCCCACCCGAAGACCCTGTAGGGTTGGGTTAGGGTGTTTTCAACCGACCCTACTTCTTGCCACCTCTAATATCCATCCATACCGGACCAATCAAATGGTTGTTAGATGGAACATACCGAATCCATTCGGTCCAAGTTAAACCGGTCTACTATTCCGGTCCGGACCGAAAAATGCACAGCCTTAGTTCAAAATAGGTAGCAGGAGCAATATTATTGGCAATTTAGAAACAATTTAACAAGTTGAATTTTGGCCTCCATATTGGTATGGGTAAAATGTATATCAGCCAACTAATATGAAGTTATATCAGTTGCAACTTAACAAAACCAATGAGGTGATGACACCTCATTTAAAATCACTTATACCCACC
>JAYMTK010002623.1:0-13532 GCA_036897405.1 Pelargonium myrrhifolium | reverse complement strand
GAAAGGGAAAGGAGGTTACGGGAAAGGGAGAGGCATCGTGAAGTTGACAGTGATGATAGTGGGGATGATACCAGGGAGCGTGATAGGAAGCGCCGGAGAAGAGATGATGATCACAAGGAAAGGGAGCGAGAAAAGAGCAACAGGGTCAACAGGCACAGGGATGGCAGTGAAGATATCCTCAGGAAGAAGTTTGGTGAGGATGACTTAGATAAGAAAGAGAAGAAAACCCGAGAAGAGGAGCTAGAGGATGAACAACAAAGATTGGATGAGGAAATAGAAAAACGAAGAAGGAGAGTTCAGGAGTGGCAAGAGTTAAGGAGAAAGACGGAAGAATCTGAGAGGGAAAAACGTGGCGAAGTCAATGCTGAAGAACCCAAGTCTGGTAAAACCTGGACCCTTGATGGAGAATCTGATGATGAAGAAGTGCCACCTACTGGGAAATCAGAGACAGATATGGACATAGATAAAGATGATAAGCCTATTAGTAGGGAAGTTGAAGATGCAATGGCAGTTGATTATGAGAATGGGACAGCAGCATCTGCCTTACAAACTGTGGCTGATGGTGGTGTTGAAGAGGATGAAATTGATCCCTTAGATGCTTTCATGAACTCTATGGTGCTTCCTGAAGTTGAGAAGCTAAACAAGGCTGTGGTTCCCTCAGTTGCTGATGATAAAATTTCTGACTCAAAGAATCAGGATAAAAAAGAAAATACGAATAGTGGGCTGCAGCTAAAGAAAGGTTCTAATAAGTCTATGGGGAGAATAATTCCTGGTGAAAATTCTGATTCAGATTACGGGGACTTTGAAAATGATGGTGATTCAGTAGAAGATGAAGACGATGACGAGTTTATGAAAAGGGTGAAGAAAACAAAAGCTGAGAAATTGTCCATCGTAGACCATTCAAAGATAGATTACGAACCATTTCGAAAGAATTTCTATATTGAAGTGAAGGAGATCTCAAGGATGACTCCTGAAGAGGTAGCAGCTTATAGGAAACAGTTAGAATTGAAGCTACATGGAAAAGATGTGCCAAAGCCAATTAAGACCTGGAACCAAACTGGACTCTCAACTAAACTCTTGGAGACAATTAAGAAGCTTAACTTTGAAAAGCCAATGCCAATTCAAGCTCAGGCACTGCCCATAATTATGAGTGGCCGGGACTGCATAGGCGTTGCAAAAACCGGCTCTGGCAAGACCTTGGCATTTGTGTTACCAATGTTGAGGCATATCAAGGATCAGCCACCGGTGGTGGCTGGAGATGGACCTATTGGGCTTATAATGGCACCAACAAGAGAGCTTGTTCAGCAGATACACAGTGATATAAGGAAGTTTGCTAAGGTATTGGGTCTCAGATGTGTTCCTGTTTATGGAGGTTCTGGTGTTGCTCAGCAAATTAGTGAGCTGAAACGAGGGTCTGAGATTGTTGTCTGTACTCCTGGTAGGATGATTGACATTCTATGTACTAGTACAGGTAAAATTACAAATTTACGCAGAGTCACCTTTTTGGTGATGGATGAGGCTGATCGAATGTTTGACATGGGATTTGAACCCCAAATCACTCGAATTGTTCAAAACATTCGGCCAGATCGTCAAACTGTACTCTTCTCAGCTACTTTCCCACGCCAGGTTGAAATTTTGGCACGTAAAGTGTTGACAAAACCTGTAGAAATACAGATTGGTGGGAGGAGTGTAGTGAACAAGGATATTACCCAGTTGGTTGAGTTGAGACCAGAAAGCGATAGGTTCTTCAGATTGTTAGAACTTCTTGGAGAATGGTCTGATAAAGGAAAAATTTTGATTTTTGTTCACTCCCAAGAGAAATGTGATGCTCTATTCAAAGATTTGTTGAAGCACGGTTACCCTTGCTTGTCACTTCATGGTGCCAAGGATCAGACTGACCGTGAATCCACTATTTCTGATTTCAAGAGCAATGTTTGCAACTTGTTGGTTGCAACTAGTATTGCTGCCAGGGGATTAGATGTGAAAGATCTTGAACTGGTTGTTAACTTTGATGTTCCAAACCATTACGAAGATTATGTTCATCGGGTGGGGCGGACAGGACGAGCTGGCAGGAAAGGCTGTGCCATCACATTTCTCTCTGAGGATGATGCTAGATATGCACCAGATCTTGTAAAAGCCTTGGAACTCTCTGATCAAGTTGTTCCTAATGACCTGAAGGCTCTAGCTGATGGTTTTATGGCTAAAGTGAACCAGGGGCTTGAGCAAGCCCACGGGACTGGTTATGGTGGAAGTGGTTTCAAATTCAATGAAGAGGAAGATGAAGTGAGAAAAGCTGCAAAGAAGGCTCAGGCAAAAGAATATGGCTTTGAGGAAGATAAGTCAGACTCAGAAGATGAAGATGATGGTGTTCGGAAGGCTGGTGGAGACTTAACACAGCAGGCTGCCCTTGCTCAATTAGCTGCTATTGCTGTAGCCTCCAAAGCCAACACAGTTTCCATGCCGACGACTCCTGTCTCGACTACTCAACTGCTTCCCAATGGTGTACTACCTGTTGCTGTCCCCGGTGTTCTTGGCATTCCTGTACCGGGAACAGCGGCAGTTGTGCCTGGGACTGGGTTGCCAGTGCCTATTGTTCCGAATGACGGGGCAGCTCGGGCTGCAGCATTAGCAGCTGCCATAAACTTGCAGCATAATTTGGCAAAGATTCAAGCTGATGCAATGCCTGAACACTATGAAGCAGAGTTGGAGATAAATGACTTTCCACAGAATGCTCGATGGAAGGTTACCCACAAGGAAACTTTGGGCCCAATTTCAGAGTGGACTGGCGCTGCCATTACCACCAGGGGACAGTATTTCCCCCCAGGCAAGCTGCCTGGAGCAGGAGATCGCAAACTTTACTTGTTTATTGAGGGTCCCTCAGAGTTGTCTGTAAAGAGAGCTAAGACAGAATTGAAACGTGTTTTGGAAGACATATCGAACCAGGCATTATCGCTTCCCAGTGGATCCCAACCAGGCAGATACTCAGTTATATGAGTGTAAGAACTTAAATTCTTCACTGTACTTGCTATTTGCGTCATAATATTACTTGCTTATGTTGGGAGTTGACCCTATATCCGCTGCTTTACTATTCCTTCTTTGGTTTTGCTTAATTGTCTATTCTCTATTGAATGTGTCGTAATTCTCTGGTGACTCTGGAACATAATGCCCAATATGCATATCTAGAACAAAATCTCATGAAAACTTTAAGTTTCTGTTAAGTAATGGTGGGGGTGTTTGCTATTGCTAGAAGAGCTAGTTTGTTAATTTCATTAGTATTTTACTCTCTATGGCATGAGATATTTTGATAAGTTAAAAGCCTTTTTTCTATATTTGATCAGCTTGCATGTGCTCTTCCATCATCAAAATTCTTTTAATTATTGTAGCTTCTCAATTTAGCTGCAAAAATTAGAACTACGCTTTCAGTTTAAACAAATTTTCGACCCTTTTGATTTTTTTTCCTTTGTTATCTTGAGGGATGATCTAAGCCTATGCCCGCATGTCAATACCTCGTTAGCTTTGCTCTCATGGCTGATTGGCTGTCGGTGTGATCATGGTATAAAACTGTTTCACACTTTCTTTTTGATAATTTCTTCTCTCACATTCTTGTGATTTGATGTATTGTTTTGTTTCGCAGGTTTTGCCTGGAAATTCAAGAATCAAATTGTTGCCTCATTTGTATGCGCCATGGCGACACAAGTGTTGGGAAAAATACGAGGGGATCCAATCTCAAAATTCATGGATTTGGATTTGTTTCAAGTTTTAAAACTTTGTTGATGGAACTTGGAAGTTTTTAACTTCGCTGATGCTACCCAAGTCTGTAGAACCATCAATATAATTTTTTGAACAAGTCTCGATGTTGAATTTGGGTTGATTTTATTCAATTAATATTTATACTAGCCGGGAATAAGTCTGAGAGCATGTGTCATCTATATAAATCTTGCCCTCTATTACCATAGATTTTACCAGCTCTTTTTTTGGGTGTTTGATTCAAGTGGAAATATGGTAGAAATTTGAATATGCAAAGGCCAATGCCATAGGATATTAATACCGAATTATCAATCAAAGTTATTACATGTGCTTGAGGGAAGCAAATATAGCCATAGCCAAATCAAAGTTAGCAACTCAACTTGTCCACCAAGTTCATCAGAGATAGCTCTTGTCCAGATCGTCAAAGTAGGGGTGTTCCATAGCTTTCTTCGCTGATATCCTCTTTGAAGGTTCATATTGCAACATTTGCTGGAGAGAAAAAAGAGAAACATTTTTTAAAACAGTTATGATGATGTGTGAAACCTGCAACCGTATTGCTAAACAGTTGGTCCAACTTACTGCAAGCAGATCCAGCCCATTTGCATCCAAATTTGGAACAATTGTGGAGAGGTTTTGAGGGCTCCATTGAGGGTATTCATGCCAATTCAATAGTTTGCTCACTCCTGGCCATACTTTCTCATTTGGGGTACCCAACAACCTGCAAAAATATTACAAAGAGCTCAAAAATTGCCATCTCAGAGAAGCATATCATCAAATGCATCCTAAATGAACCTAGCTAGCATCTCATTTTACTGCACCTGAAGATATGGAGGAGCTGTTGCAGTTCAGAATCACCAGGAAAAAGTGGTTGCTTTGTAGCTAGTTCAGCTAGAATTCAGATGAAGAAAATAAACCCATTAAGGAAATTTGTAATTGATAGGGAAATTGAAGACAACAAATGTCCATGGAAAAAGGGTATTTACCAAAAATACAGGCAACAGACCACATATCTACAGCAGTTGAGTAATGTGTAGCCCCCAGTAGGACTTCAGGAGCTCTATACCACAGGGTCAATATCTAGAAGAATGACACAAACTCAACTCATGATGCTAGGAGAACTTTATTCAAAGCATATGAAAGGGTTAATTCAAAACATAAGTAGTACCTCATGGGTGTACTTCTTAATTGGAACAGTAAACGCTCGAGCAAGTCCAAGATCTGCAATCTTAAGCATCATTGTCTTGGGGTCCATCAAGAGATTGTGAGGCTTAAGGTCCCTGAATTCGGACCATAAGTGACTACATTAATACAATATAGAATCAAATGGAAGGGGAAATTGATTGGATGGAGGTTACCTGTGCAACACTCCATGACTGTGGCAAAAAGAAACCCCTTTGCAGAGTTGGTACATCAAGCTCTGTGTTAAGAATCAGCAAAAGTAGCATTTTACTTTAGTTTTTTGATAAAAAGTTGTTATAATCATGCATGACATTCAGAAATAACTAGAGATTAAACTATTCTATCATCTATACCTTAACATTTTTCACAGGAATGTTTTCTCCAGTTTGACGGAAAGACCTGATATATTTCTTAAGATCCGTGTCCATGTACTCAAACACCAGGTAAAGGACTGTGCTCCCTTCTTTGTTCTGGCCTTGTTTGACATCAATCAACCTGTCAATCCATATCAAGACAAGAATGAATAACATGTAATTAGCTGCACATACAATGTGAAACTAACGCAATAGTATAACAATGTAAATCATTGTCAGATTCAATTCAATTCAGTAGTATAGCTAGTTAGTTCCCTTGTGAAACCAATAACAATTTAAACCCCCACAGGAAACCAGATTGAAATCGATAGACACAAACATTACTACAAGCAGAAATAGCAAAGCAATATCACAAACATAAACCCTAAACTAACAACATCAACGCTCATAATTGAATAACAGCGCAAAATTCTCTGATAAGAACAACAGGAAATTAAAATTGAACCTCAAACCCTAGAGTTCATCATTACAGATCATGAAATGCATAGATCCTAAACTCCAGAGGAAAATCAAATACCTGACAATATGAGGATCCCTGGAGAGCATGCGCAAGATGGAGATCTCGCGGAGAGTGGTGGGAGGGACACCTTCTTCGTCCTCGTGGAGGCGCGTCTTCTTGAGGGCGACGATCTTCCCAGTGGCCCTATCTCTGGCTCTGTAAACCTTCCCGTACGTACCTTCTCCGACCTTCTCCAGCTTCTCGAACGCCTCCATTGCAGACACTGTAGTCGCGATTTTCTCCATATCTCTCTCCTTCACTCAAACAGACGGAAAATGGTCACAGGGGAAGTGAGATTGCGAGTGCGGACTGAGTTTATATAATGTTTGACAGGTTTTTTGATCGTTGCGGCAACGGGAACAATTTTGAAATTCAAAAGGTTTGAAGTGGCAGCGGGATATTTTTATATTTCTATTTAAGCCCCTCATTATGTTCTAAGTTGCAAATATCGAGAGTTATGTCCAGAATATGATTTTCTTTTATGATAATGTCCTACTTCTAATGTTCAACGGACTGCACAAGCAGTGGTCAAATTAAACTGGTTTTATGACTTTTATCCTGTGATTATTGAATCATGTGAAATCGGTTTGGTTCAACGTCAATTTGTGGCCTGTTTTGCTTTGAGTTTTGTATGAGTTTAAGAATAAGTTACTCACAAATTTGTAAGTTCATTAAAACCCAAACTAATGACAAAACAAATCAGACACTATTATTGAATAATAAAATCATTCAAAGTAGTTTGAATGTTAGACATTCAAACTTTATATATTTTTTAGTGGTTAGAGATGAGATCTTTCACGATTGTGATAATCAATTTAAAAGCTTTTTTCATCTCTGTATATATAAATGATAGACACCACAATTTGGATGATTCTTTACACACTATATTACTAGTAAAAGAGAGAGCAGCAAAGTTATGCACTACATGTTCACTTTACTCTATTTTTCTATTTTAAAATCAATACTAATTTTAAAATTTATATACAAATTATCTCTATTATAAGAGTAACATGGTTACATGTCCCTAGAATTTGTCACAATTTTAAGGTTGTTTTGAGAGTTTTCACTTGTTTTAATCATTGGGCCTCCCATGTTTTGTATTTTTATCTCACCTGTTATTGCCGGTTAAAGACGTATGAGTCACTATGCTTGTCCAGTACACTACGCCATGTCAGCAAGAGACAAGGAGTTTTGATATGAGATTTCGCTTGCGCCAAACGAAGTCGTTTTGGCCAAAATAAAACTCAAATAAAAAAACACAATATTTGGACATCATCTTCTTCTTCATTCGTCTTCTTTGTCTTTGTCGAACAACTTCTACAATCGAAGCTTAGATTATATGTCTTTTTTTAGCTCCCTTTTATGTTTGGAGAGAACTAACATTAGATATAGTTCATATTGTTCTAAGCTTCATTTATATTACTTCATTTCTGTTAACACACACTTGTCCTAAATATATCATAGTCCTTTTTGTTAACTCAAACTTGTCCATGAAGTTGCATTTCAAATCTGTCTATTATGTATAAACAATTGAATATGGAGGGTTTGGCATGGCAGAACTCTTGCCAAAGATGTGGGGGTGAAAAGAGTTCAAACTAAGTTTAAAATGTCCTAAACCTCTTCAAATAGTCGACAAGTATTATCTCACTCCCTCCGTCTCAAAATGAGTGTTATGTTTTACTTAAATTTTTGTTTCAAAATAAATGTATTTATGCATAAATTGTCAATAACAATCTTTTAATAAATTAGTTGACATATCATAAAAATAAAAAAGTAAATGCATATCACTGACTTTAATTTATCCTAAAATAGAAACAAAGATTTTTTTAATACAGATGAAGCATGTGTTAATTGGCCTAGCTATGCATCCCCAACTGCTGCACAGAAAAGACTGCAAACACAACACGGCAGTTTATTTCTGACGACTTAAGAGCAAACAAGGCACCTTGCTTGAGTTTCTTTTTACTACGGACCAAATGATTGATAAAAGAAATGCTAAATTACTTTTTAATCCATTAACATTTCCAAACTGGGACATATAATAGCAATTGAAGATTTAAATTAGGGATAATTACAGAAAGCACCCCTGAAGTATGCGTTTCTACAAATTGCACCCCTGAAGTATGGTCTGTTACTTTAAGCACCCCTAAATTATCCAAAGATGTTTCCGTCAGTTAAATTTAACAGAAAATGACACTATTCACATTCGTGTGAAATTCCCAAACTACCCTTCTCTTCATCTTCTACACTCACATCGCCGGAAAGTTCATAGTTTCGCCGGGAAACTCATAGTTTCGCCGGAAAGTTCATAGTTTTGCCGGAAAACTCATATTTTTGCCGGAAACTTCATATTTTATCAAAAATTCTCAAACCAATCTCAAAACTCTACAAATCTCATAACAAAATTTCATACATAAACAATTATTTTACATAATTTCAACTAATTCTTTAAATCTAACCAAAAAACTAAACCCTAACAAAAAAATTACATCTGAAATCGAGATTAAACCACGGTGAAGTCCGGAGAGCAAATCCGAGACCGGAAACACGCTGGTGAGCATATTCGAGACCGGCAACACGCCGGCGAGCTCACCTGAAGCCGGAAACACGCCGGTGAGCTCGCGGCGAGGCGAGTTCCAATGGCGGCAGAGCTAAGAAGAAGAAGATGCAGAAGTTCTGAGTCTGTTGCTGCGGAGGAGAAGATGGAGTGGTCTGGTTTGTTGCTGCTACCAGGATGAGAGGAACAATGAAAAAGAAGAAGGAAAGAAGGGTTGATTACAGATATGAGAATCCTTCCTTTTCCTCTTTCCTCTTTTTTTTTTCTTCTCCTTTTCTTAATTTAATATTATTTATATTTTGAAAATAAAAAAATGAAGGGTAATTTGGTCATTTTACCCTTCAATAAACGGTGTTATGGATGAAAACATCTTTAAATACTTTAGGGGTGCTTAAAGTAATAGACCAAACTTCATGAGTGCAATTTGTAAAAACGCATACTTCAGGAGTGCTTTCTGTAATTATCCCTTTAAATTATACGCAGTTGAAGCTCTTAGATAAACATATGGAACAACTGAAATCGTTATTTGCAGACCAAAACGGCACCAAAGTGTTTCAAGTGTAGTTTCTCAGTACCTTCAAGTGAAGAACAGAGATGAAAATAGTCCAAGAATACAGATTGACACATCGTAGTAAAATCAGAAATAATCAAAATATCATCTTCCCAAAACCGAAACTCGCAATATTGAACTCTTCAGTAATCATCTTGCACAACAGTTACAACAGAAGGGTATAAAAGACTCAGCTTATTATCATCATCTACAGTTTCTCGCCTACAGTTCATAAAACAAAACCAGAGAAGAAACAAGGTGCTAAGACAGTTCAACAGAAGATGAAAGGTTTAAGATGGCACACTCAAAGGGGTGTTATGCCGTTGGAAGAAGGGCCGGACATTACAGAGAGAACATCAGTCACAGATGACATAATGCTCAAAGCTGCTTTCAGAACATCTGGTGAACATCCTGGTTTCACGATGGTGCGGACCTGAAAAGTGAGAACAGTAGAGAAAATCATTTTGTAAGGAAACACATCAAAAAAAGTTCAACTTAACAAGCAAAACTATGAATGCTTCACGCTTGTCTACCTTTTTATGCACAAACTGTAAGATTACTAGCAAGTACAATAATTTGAAAGTGGCAAACCTGGTCAAGATATTGTTGTAGCTTCTTAATGCGACCCATATAGTCTTGATCTTCAACACATAGGGTTACAGGCTTAGAATCAGCACCTGGACCATCAAACTGAATAGGTCCCGGATTTCTGTAAAGATCGTCCATCAAAAATTGTCTTGCATTTTGCGTCAGCAGCCTGCAGCCAAAGGTCATGCACCATTTTTAAAACCAGTCAAGAAACTCGCTTACCAAACTCAATTTCAAGAGAATTAATTACCAGAAACTATTGTTCTGCTGCATAACTTAAATACTAAAAGAGGAAAGGAATGCACATAAAATTTGCTAAAAGCTTAGTTTCATTTTAACCTTGAGCATGTACACAAGGTTATGTAAGAAAAAGCAATCAAAATATTAGGAATGGACTTACTCATATGCTTTGCCTTTCAAATCCACAGTAGCTGGATGAATAGCAGGTTTTCCAATGGAAGAGGCCCCTGGATTTTGAGACCAACGCTTAACAGTCATCATTGCCTAAATGGTTTACCAAAAGCAAAGTCAGCATTTTCTACCACCGCAAGCAAGCACTAACCAAAACACTGGACTATACCACACAATGCGATAGTTAAAGGGCCATGGAAGGAAGATAACTTTCTTCCTGAATATGTATACAGAAAGAAAAAAAAAGTTGCAGAAGTTTATTTACAAAAATTACATGCTAAGAGGAGATGGGATCCAATAAGAATAAACAGGATTAGAAAACCTACTGTGATTGGAGCAGCACCACAACGCCACTTGTTCAAAGGATTCTTCAGGTTAGTTATAGTTGCCATGTAGCCATTCAATCTAGCAGCTAAAATATGGTAACAGATGTGCCCAAGAACCTGTGAGAAGGTATAAAAGCATAATTAAATAATTAAGAAATTATTCAACGTAGGTGACTAAGAGACCTAAGAACCTTTGGTGATTACATACATAGGCATAGTCGCAGTCGAACTTTGAAGGTAAGGAGCCGCGAGCTTGATAGCCGAAGAAGTGGCAAATAGCATTAAATTTCTTCCCTTTGTATGTGCCTTCCTTCTGTTGACAACATCAAACACAACAGTAACTAAATATTTCATAATCTGATGAAACTTAACTACCATAAAAAGAAAAATCTACAAAGAAAAATAGACATTGAGATCACTGCATTATACCAGGCGTTTGTTCATTTCAGTCTCCACAAGATGGGCTAGAAGTTTCTCCGTCTCAATCTGAAGGATAGCAAAAAGAGCATCATGTATCTCAAGGATCTGGAGTATAATGTTAAATTTGAACCAAATAACTATCTTACGAATATTACCTGGGATAGTTGTGCAGAGTCATCTGATTCAGGGAAAAGGAGCAGCTGCAATAGTAAACATCTTAAACTTAGATGAGCTATAGCGCTCATATGAGTTGACTTGAGTACTAGGTGTCACTCCATCTCTCCGTATAATAAAGATATAAGAAATTAGAACCTGTTTCTTAATAAAAGGTGGCATGAACTCGAACAATGCAGATGCCCAGGGGGAAAGCTGGGAATAAATTTTATCAGCAGAGACACCTTGCCTGAGCAATCCATGAATTTCCTGATATATAAAACACCAACATCAAAGAATAAAATCACATTAAATGTGTTTGGATGAGAATACAGCAGGAGTTTATATTTTAACTTTATGACTTATACCTTTAAGAGAGCATACACTTCAGGAATGCTTTCTATAAGTCCTTCTGGCAGTAAGATGACTCCATGGTTCTTGTCTGCAAGCAATAGATAGATAAGAGTAAGATAACAATGATCATAAGCACATCAGAGAAGGGGGTGGGTAGGGGGTCAAAAGCAAATTCGAACTATTCCAAACCTTGTTCTGCCCTGGCTTGAACTGCATCACAGATTTGTGCTGCCAAGTCAAAAAGAGTGAGCTTTGATGCGGCAACCTCCTCTCCAAGAATTACCTGCAAAATAATACAAAAATGTTTTGGAAGAAAGTCTCATTGGTATTTAGCTGGCATACGAATGCCTAATTAATAACAATGTTGACTTAAAATTATGGGCACAAATGCTAACCATATTTGGATGAGACTGGAGAGTGCATTCCAAAGCCACATGTGATGCCTTTCGACCCATGAGTCGAATGAAATAATAATACTGGAAAAGCAAAGATGTATCCATTCAGAAACAAAATCCAAACAAAAAGATAGAGAACTTGTTTACTTATTAACAGTTTCTAGTTCTCCAACAATATACCACTCTTTGTTCCAATTTGTAAGCATTTGAACTATTTAGCACTCCATCCCAAATTAAGGAGGGAAAAATAGAACTTTGGTATAGTAGACAATAAGGCAGAGGGAGTTTCAAAAATCAAAGAACAATTAGTTCATCAATTGTAGCAATTACCTTCTCTGCTGAGAGAGCATCAGTGCAGACGTTGCTGATGAGCTGAGAATTAACCTGACAAGAAAAATAGAACAAGATGGTTTTATTTTCTTCCACAAGATTACTAACTTCACTTTAGCATATAAAAATAACATCTTAATTCTCAGGGGTCCTTAGGCAGAGACAATAAGAGTCCTATAATCTATTTAATGCGTCCTCATTCAGTGGCATTTCGGTTTTCACTTCCCCATGTAGCCCAAAGGGGGGGCAGAAAATAATCAGTAAGCTCTGTCACTTAGTGATCAAGAGTGCAACAAATGAACAAAAAGGGAAATCCTAGGTAACTAGGTAATAATACCAAATTTATTTAAAGAGGCTATCATATGTGGTAATTTTAATTCCAGCCAATATATTGTCTCTAGTAACATTCAGTCTTCAACATTACTAGAAAATCCTAAACATTAATAGTTATACCTTGCATATTGTATCAAAACCAACATTTGTTTCCACAAACTGGTTCTTGAGATCACCATTCAAAGTAACAGGGACACCAACCACCTACATAGTTCAAAGATTTAATTAGTATAATTTTGTAGTAAAGGAAATAAATTAACAATGCACCGAAAATTACAAAATAGCAAAGGAGAAGTAGAAATAAGGAAAACATAATTAAACAATTCCAAGGATAAAAAGTAGAAAATATCAAGTGAAAAGTGATCACTGCATCAGAATGTTGAGGGAATAGTTTAGCAGACATGAAGTACCTTCGTTGGACATTGTGCAACAGCAAATGTTTCAGCAAGCTGAGCAGCATCCGTGTTTGATGTCACCCCTTAAAAGTCAAAGAAAACAAGCATTTACATTTAATAAGATCAGTCCTACAAATGTTCAGTGCTTAACTGGTTTCAACATAAGCTTAAGAACACCTCCAATTATGACGAGGCCATCCAATTTCAAATCGTTGCAAGCTTTCATTGCAGCATTAACTTGCTCAGTCGTTCTAATTTGATCCTTTGTCCGTCCGAGCAAATCATAACCACCTTTTCATCCACAAAATTTAAGTTCAGTAAGGTGCAAATCAAACTTGGAGATAACATGTCACCAGACATGCATTACCACCTACCTTGATTTTTGTATGTTTCAAGAATTTCATCAGTGATCTCAAGAGTTTTCTGCGCAAATAAACCTTCAGATCCACCTGTTTACAAACAGTGAAACTTCAACTTAAATATTGTCTACTCAATGAGATATCTTCAAGGATTCGATTCATGGATGCAGTCCTCGATTACTCCGACACATAATTATACGTACAAGGAAAGTATTATATAAACAATACGGCTTCATTTCATGCTCACCATAATACTCTTTTTAAAATGGCAACTATAATACTTGAATATTAGCTTTAAACAACATTCATATACATTCTGGAATGTCTTTTCGAACATTCAACTCCAATTAACAATTCAAATGCGACAACTGTAAAATAGAACAAATCACCAGCCACTGTGCCACAAGGATATCAGCGATATGCATATCAATGACAGCCAAATGAAATAAATTACAGCATACATGGCAGGAAGATTGACAATCATGTGAAAATCATGGTAAAAATGTCATCCTTCAAACAGATGGTAAGAAAATCCATAGACCAAGATGAAACCATCACTAAT
>JAYMTK010002622.1:0-13533 GCA_036897405.1 Pelargonium myrrhifolium | reverse complement strand
AGAATGTCATTTAACATCTTTTCTTAATATGTGTGGAAATCTCTAAAACAACACTTATTTTGAAACAGAGGTAGTATTAAACATATTTTGGTATACGTGGCATGTCGTGACATGGTCCTTGATGCCACAGAATTCGAGAATGACCAATTGGCTTCCCTCTCGTACAATTTTCCATACGACTTTCAAGCTCAGACACGAAAAGGTTCTCTTCGATGCGTTTTTTAATTCTTCAAAAATGTCACCAAGATAGTGAGGGTGTGAGTTTTCTATCATGAGTGTTGACGTGGTGTTCAAATGCCACATGTCTTTTTGCCATTTGTCACTTTAACTTTTTATTTTTCGGGTATCATCAATTGCATCCCCTTCAAGAGATAATAATTTATCGGTGTCACATTGAAGTAATCTTTAAAAATAATCCGGATGTATAGCTATTTTTTCTTAGAATTTTCAATTTTTGTGTGGGTCTCATTCTTCTTGTTTAGGCTGTGTAGAAGATTTTGCTTCATTCATTCTCTCACTCTCAAGCCCTATCCAAATCACTTCACCCTTGGTGCTTTGTTCCTCCCTCTTCGGTCCCTTGCTCGCCCCGAACTAAAATTATTTTTGGCCAAAATTTCAGTCGTTCTCGCCTCGCTTCATGACCCTATTTTGGAGGAGGTGATCATGGAGATACCATCAATATTTTGGCTCATATTTCGGTCGATCCCGCCTTGCCTCATGACCCTATCTTGGAGAAGGTGATCATGGAAATACCATCGACATAGTGTCTTTGTGCGCTATCACGAGAGTGAAGACATTTTTCACCTTATTGAACTTGCATGAGAGGGCGTCATTTACCTTCGGGCGCTTATCAAGAAGGTGACATCATTTGCTACCTTGCGTAGGTTGCTTGAGAGGTATTCTTTATTTGTAAATAAAGTCGGGGGTTCCAGGATATATGGGCCACACCTGAAAGAAAAGTTTTGTCTTTTCCTACGTCCATGAAAAGCCACATATCTTCGCCTCAGGATATATATAGTGGTGGGTTGGACTCCTTGATAAGAAATTCAGGAAGTTTTTCTTAATTCTCTTGAAGGAAACAAAATATATATATAACCTCCAGTAGGAGGTGTGAAATATTTTGCCTCACTCTCTTGATCAAGTTGAAGGAAAGAATAAGGGACTTTTTATGGTACATTGATAACGACATGTTGAACATGTTTGAGGTGACATGCCACGACCTAATTTTGTGGTACATAAACGATGACATGTTGAACATGTTTGAGGAGACATGCCACAACCTAATTTTGAAGAGTTTTGAGTTATAAGTTAATATGAACACTGGAGACTTGTGTTAACATTCGAGAATGAACAATTGGTTGAAGAGTTTTGGTTGGACAATATTGACCATATTTGGGGAGCTATGTTGTGGCATGATCCTTGATGTTACCGCATCTGAAGCTCGACACTTGACTCTTTCTCGCACGCTTGTTAAGATGAGTCTCGTACTAAAACACGAAATCCATTTCTATGGTGTTTTCGAATTTTTCAAAAATATTCTCAAGTTAAAGAACAATTAGTGTGTAATAGTGGATGCCGACGTAACGTTCGAATGTCACATATAACTCAATCGTATGTGACTTTAACTTAAGGAAAGAAATCCAAAAATCTCAT
The DNA here is from genome assembly GCA_036897405.1 of Pelargonium myrrhifolium. NCBI lineage: Eukaryota > Viridiplantae > Streptophyta > Magnoliopsida > Geraniales > Geraniaceae > Pelargonium > Pelargonium myrrhifolium. The sequence goes on along the minus strand of JAYMTK010002622.1, from coordinate 11,880 downwards.
ATTTCTCGTTCAAGCACGAGAATAAACGCGTCCCATAAAAGATTGGATGGGGACAATAATTGTTCTGTTTATGGTTAAAAGCCAAACCAAAGACGCCGACGTTGAATCACACACCAATAAGACCCTCTTTTTTCTACTCCCTCTCTTCCAACCATTTCCTTTCCTCTTCCTACCAAACAACTCATAACCACAAGACTAAAAGTCATGAGAGAAATCAACTCCATCGCCACCCGCCGCCGCAACTCCATCGCCACCTCCGCCGTCGTCCTCCCCGACAACCTCTCCGTCTTGGCCAACACCCGCCACAGCCTCAGCTATCCCCACCCAAACGCCGCCGCCAAGCCGCCGCCTCTCGACTTGGAGTTCCTCTCCATCAAGTCCTCTCTCGCCTACACCTCCCTTAAGGACGTCCTCCCCGCCGGCTCCGCCGTCAACTCCCCCACCGCCGGCGCACCCACCCCCAACTCCGCCTACGAGATATCCATCCGCAACAGGCTTGTCAAACAGGCCGCCTGGGCCTACCTCCAGCCCATGTCCGCCTCCCCAAGCTACTCCGGCAACCACTACTTCCACCGCCTCCGGTCCCACTTCTCCGGCGTCAATCCCGTCTCCGCCTGCCTCCGATTCATCAACCGCTACATCACCCCCGCCGTCTCCTGGGTTTCCGACCGCCTTATGCGTGTAATTTGTGTCCGAGTCAACAGATAGAGAAATAGACAGAGTAATATATATAAAAGATTCTCTTCTTATGTGTATTAAAATTTCCATTTTCATCTTCCGATCCTCTCAACAACTTCTCAGATAGGATCGTAACGGAAACATATTACAATATTACAGCGTATACATAAATAAAAAAAATGAAATGAATTTGATATTTGCAAATTCAAATTGAAAAGAAAGTAAAAGAACTTTAAAAAAAACAAGTTGTTTTCATGAAATTTTTTGTACATTTGTTGTCGTGGGTGATTGCCACTTTTCACCTTCGCATATTCACTTCAATTGCTTGCTTTAGCGCGCCTGAGCTTGAGTTTGGTCTGATAGAGCGTGTCGCTGTCCAGTGGCTCGTTCGATCTGGGCGTGGAGCCTTCCTCGAATTCAGTGTGCCCGAGTCTGGATCTCGTCGGCGTCGAGATTTGAGAGCTTGTGCGGATCAGTCTGCCAGGCGATGGTGGTGGCGTCGGAGGCCAGTTCTTGCTCACCGTCTCCGCCTGCTTGCTCTTCAGGAAGGATAAACCCGCGCCAGGCTCCTTTGCCTGCCCATTATCGCCTTTACGTGTCTTAGTTTCCTGCAAATTATAACACGAGATTAATCGACATTTCATTTCATTCTAATTCTGTGCTGCCTAACTCTCTCAGGGCATCGGCTTTAACTTTTAGTTGAGTTGATGTTCTAATATTGTATGAGAATAGGACATACCGTGTAAGAATTGCCGGTGGCTTTAGCAGAATGGCCGGCGACGAACTGGAGGATTTGGAAGAAGGTGCTTTGGCCCATTTTTGCACAATTCGACCAGTTGAATAGGAAGTAGTCCCAGGCTCGTGCTCGCAGCTCCATCAGTGCCCTGTCTATCTCATTCTCGTGTTTTGCTATGTAAGGTCGCAGCAATGCGCCATAGACATGACCAGTTCCCTGCATCAATTCAACCCGACATAAATTTTTGATCCCCAAACTGATCCGTCTAATCTTCTCTTAGTTGTTGTTGTGCTACTTTACCTTAACTTTGGGGTACCATAAGTAGACAAACATCGCCAGTTTAGCCTCACCATACATAGGCAGCCTTTACAAGAAATACATCACATCAAATTTGTATCTACTTGATTATAAGTAAAAATGTGTTAAGATCAATCCATTATGTCTATACCATGAAATGAAAATATCACCGACCCTCTCAAGAACGCTAAGAATTGCCACTACAATCCTGTAAACAAAATCACAGCCAAATCAATACCAATTCAACGCTATAATTGTATGATGATGGCCAAAGAGGTAACTGGTAAGCAAGTGAACCACAACCATATTATGTATCACATGAAGCAAATGATGAATTGAGTTACAAGTAATTGAATCACATCAATCTTTTTCATCAATGTCAACAAACTTATGATCGCTACATGTGAAAATTATTTCGTGACACAAAACAATTCAATTCTCAAAAATGTCACATGTGATTATAAACATAAGGACACACTTTTTTCTGTACCAATGATACATTAGCAATTAGATCTTCATCTCCACGGTTTTGGCACTGTTGTAATTTTGTGATTTTGTGAAAATTAGCCGCGCGCTCTGATAGGATTACAAGCGAAACACAAAGCCTTTGACAATAACATATGTTGTTCCTAGCTAATTTGGTACCTGGTTGGGTCCTTTTTAACTGTTTTTCGTGCAAAATTTAGGCATTCTTTAAATTTCATTACGTCAAGGTCAAAGAAAATAAATTTTGCTCATAAACCTGTTTCAAATGTACTATTTTACAAAAGGTCTCACCGTCTCAAGACTCAAATAACATATAAACAGTCGCAGAATTGCCCAAAAAAGTTGCATTGATCTTTGAAATATTGAAATTGAAATGATAAATTACCAATATTGACACCAGAAGCGAAGTTCTTCAATATCCACTTTATTCTTCTCTACCGTTTTATAACACTCAAATGCAGGATATGCATATCCCAGAAGCATCCTGCAATAACCATGTCATGCCATCCAAATATAACCAACATTCAAATCAAATAAAATAGACCTCAAATTACAAGAAACGATTAATGATCAAAAATCAAAATTGGTTAATCACATACAGAAGAACTCTGTTGATGAGAACACCCAACATCTTTGAGCCCTACAAAGAATCAGAGGCCACAAAAATCCTGCAAAAACAGAACCATAAATTCTCATGATATTTTGATAATCATTCATTGATGCATACTCAAAACTCATTACCAGAACAAAGAAAACAGAGCTATCTCTTGATTTAGAATCACGCAATGCAACAACCAAGAAACAGAGCAAGGAATTTCAAATATATATATACCATATACAGTATACCGTATATATAATATATATTATATTTGCTGAATAAATCAAAGGCTTGAACTTGAACACACGTTCGATTGACCAGAGACAGATTCAAAACACAATTGTCAAAACATAAAAAAAAAATACATAAACACAATTAAAGGGAATAAGAAATAAAAAAACCTCGTGGAGAAGAAGGATCTCTGATTCCGCAGGGAAAAAAAATAAAAATAAAAAGTCCTAATAAACGAGAGAGATAATCACAGAAACTTGTGATCGGAGGAAAAAAAGTTGACAAAGAATGAATGTTATATAGTCTAATATTTAAGGAGTGGATTTGGATAAAAAAGGAGGAAGCCATAAAAAAACGAAAGGGGAGGATTTCTTGAGAGGGACGCTTCCCAACAAAAATTGAACACGTACTTCCATGGGATTCTTCAGGAGCGTGTTTACCGTTGGGCAGTTACAGTTTGTGTATGTCGGAGGGCACTTCCGTCTTTTTCTCCCACTTTTCTCAAATAGACCAACGAACGAGTTTGCACTACCACTACCACTACCACTACCACACCACTCCTTCACATGCTCCCGTTTTTTCGACACTAGCTATTTCTATTCTTCTTATTTATTTATTTCTAAAATATGTAAAAACATGTATTATACATAAGCTTATTACCAAAGACTTGTGGGCCAAGCGGTTGAGTCGCTTTGAATTTTCTTTGAGATCTCGGGTTCGGAGAACTACTCCTGAGGTGGAGTTATGGGATTATAAAAAAGAACTACCCATGTTGTGTAGCTCAATTAAAAAAAAAACATAAACTTATTAAAATATACAAAAATATGAATTCAAAATTTTCAAGAAATATATTTTGTGAGTTGAATCGATATATTTTCACGTTGTTTTCAGCATTTTCAACTCTACTTTCATGATTTACTTTTAATCTAATGTATGACAACAAAATATGGTACAAGTCAAATTTCTTATGTTTTCATCTACATGTTTTTTTAAGAAATTAGTATGACGTTAGATTTGACTATTTAGTTATCTAAATTTCATTGTTACTAGATGGTTCTTGATATATTATTGGTTAATATATTTAATCATCATTCATATGTTTTTGTCTACATGTTTTCCCAGGGAGTTAATATGACGTTAAATTTGACTGTTTAGTTTGTTATTAGATGGTTCTTTGTATATTATTGGTTAACCTATTAACCATTGATGAGTGCAAATTTGTACACTACTAGTTTTTTAAACCCGGCGTTACTCGGGTATTTGTCTTATTTTGAATATGTATTTTACATCATTATTGCTAATAATTTTATTTCATATAATCTTATAAGGGTAAAATGTATATCAGTTGATTGATATGAAATTATATCAGTTGCAACTTAACAAAGCCAATGAGGTGATGACACCTCATTTAAAATCACTTATACCCACCCAAGTGAATTTGGGGGAGCGGAGCGATCCGTTCGGATCCATGATTTTAAATGAGATGTCACCATTTTATTAGTGCAACTGATATAACTTTATATCAGTCAACTGATATACATTAAACCCATCTTATAAATACAAATAATATAATGCTCATTCAATTTTTACGTTAATTTCAAATTTGAATCAAAATCATTGTTATATATATATATATAGAGAGAGAGAGAGAGAGAAAGATCTAATTCATATTATTTTTACTTTAGGCTAAGCCAATCTCATTGTAACATAACACCAATTTAATCCGTACTAACCCCAATGAATTTGTGAGAGCGGAACATGAGTCTATAATTTTAATGATGTGTCATTATATTAGTGGTGACGTAGTCTAAACCAATTTTTATTTGACTTGTATATATACATAGAGAGAGAGTAATGATCTTAAGTTAAGAATTATTTAGCTTAGGTTAAACCACTAATAAGATTGTGACTTCTCATTAAAATACTTAAATTTAGCGGGTAGTTCTATCACAAATTCACTTTAGTTGGTAAGGGGTCCAAGCCAATTTATTTGTTCCTAAAAAAATGATTTAATTGTCAAATTATTAAAAAAAATTATTATAAAAAATTTAAATATTATATCATGTATCAAATTAAATAAGACAAATAATGTTGAAATAATTCAGAAACCACATTTATGTTTTAAATAGAAATACGTGGACAAATTGGACAAAAATATACCATGTATAACACAATTTGAATTGATCATATAAGAAATATTAAATTTAATTCAAAATTTGAAATTAATTGAAATTGATATTAGATAAAAAAAATATTAAATTAAAATTAGATAGGGAACATTAAATTGAAATATATATATATATATATATATTAAATAACAAAACAAAATTAAGATGACACATGTCGGACAAAGAGAACGCCACGTGTCGGTAAAAGAATGTGTGTCTTTCCTTTAATATATATATATATATTAGATTACTGTTTTTTCTTTTTTTACACCAAAAATTAAAACCGTAAAATTACATAAACCTTCCTCCATCTCTCATAGACAATGCCCAACCAATTAAACCAAGGAGAAAAAAAAATGATGAATGAAATAGAGAAGCCCTAGAAGCGTTGAACCCACATCGTCGCCAAGCATCAGAGCTTGCATCAATACCGAGCTTGCATTGCTGACTCGTTACAAAACTCATCGTCTTATATCGTATTGTTGTCATATCTTCGTGTAATTTAGTCTGTTTTTTTGAATGTCATTCAAAATTTTGTATTTGACACATTTTTTCAACAACTACGAGCCAATCTCCTGTTACTCATTGCAGATTTGATTAGATTTTTTGATTTGTTATAAACTTGAATTTTTATTTAGTATGAATGCTTGTTATAAATCATAAATGAATCTTTGTATTTGACGTTTTTAATATATTTGTGTTAGTTTATTACAGGATTAGATAGATTTGTATTTACTAATTTTAATTAAATATAGATTTAAATTAATTAATTTAAATTAAATAATAATATTATTATTAAATTATAACAAATTTGCTAGGAATATTTGTTAGGAAATTCCTCTAAAAAAAATGAAATACAAAACTGCGTTGCTAGAAAATGTTGCTAGGTTTCCCTTGCAAATCAGAAACTATTTGCTAGGGACAGTTGCTAGGGGTTGTCTAGCAACATTTGCTAGGCTTTTTTGCTAAGAAATAAGGCCTAATAATTTTGCTAGGAAAATAATTCCCTCGCAAAAGGCCTATCAAATTTAGCTATGGTCATATTTGTTAGGGAACACGCTTCCTAGCAAAGTGCCTAGCAAATCGTGTTTTGCTAGGGAATTTCTTAGCGGATATTCTTAGCAAATCAAGATTTTTCTTGTAATGTTAAATTGAAGATCATGATAAAATTGGTTTTGTACATAAAAACTAAAATTATGCTAAATCTACAAAAAAATTTGTTGAAACATGACTCTTACAACCATTTGCTTAGACTCAGCATCCTCACAAATTATTTCATATAAAATTTCAAACAATATTGTCTTAAAAGTAAAAAAAATAATAAGTTATAAATTATAAAATAAAAATTTGCTTGTCCCACATCGAAAAAAATATGAAAAACATGAAGTAAATAGCTAGTATATAAAATTGCTAATGTGTCCTACATCGAAAAAAATGAAAAAATCTTTAAGAAATGAACTACTATATAATATGTTTAGTTTTCTCAATAGTGATTGCTATTAGGGCTGTGCACCGGTCGGGTACCCGGACTGTTGGTGCGAATCTCCGGCCGACCCGCTCACTCCGGGAGGGTGAAGTGGGTTCCGCTAACCGGACCGGCCAACCCTAAAATTAACGGGTATTTATGAGCGGGTGGGCGAGCGGATGGGCGGTCTACCCGCAACCGCTCTCTTAATGGGTCTACTCAGATCTAGAAATATACCTCCTCCATAGTTGAGAGAGAATATATTGAGAGCGTGAAGATTCTTCATGTTGGAAATGATGTTTATATGGAAAATACACAGAATATAGTCGTTTGATAAGAGAGACGTTACACAGTGAGGTAGAAGAGAGACGTTACACAGTGAGGGAAAATAGAGATGTTAGGTTAAGGGTGATAGGGCTTTTGTGTCACTGTGAATGTGAGAAAGAAAGAAGAAAGAGGAAAGTAAAGAATAGAGAGAGAGTCAGAGAGAAGATGAATTGGGGATTGGGAAGTGAATAGGTGGAAGATGAAAGGAAATGGTGGTGAACGGTGGAGAATTGAAGATGAGAAATGTGTGGAAGATTCTTAAATGAGAGAGAGAAAGGTGAGAGGAGGCGGTGATGTGAAGATGGTTGGGGGTGTTAAGGATATTATATACTACTAAGGTTAGGGTTATAAGGGAGCGGGCGGACGGGTCGGCCCGCGAATTGGCCTGGGCTCTTCCGTTGACCGGCCGTATCTGAGCGGTTTTGGTCATTTTGGGCCGCCCGTTTCGTCCGGTTACGTGGGCGGTTATGTAGGCAGGCCAGATACGGTTTTTTTTAGCGGTTGAGCGGGCCCGGGCGGTTCTTGCAAGCCCTAATTGCTATAGTGATTACTATTAGTTATTCTTATTAGTTATTAGAAAATTGTTTGTAACCTATAGAAAATGAATAAACATTTGAGATGGAAATAAGGAGAGTATTTCAAATTGTTAAACTTGATGAGGTGGCAACACCTAATGCATTCTCACCAAGTTTAATGGTAGCTCTCTCCTTTTAACCTAAAATCACACCCACTCGACATGATGAGATTCGAATCCACGACTTCTCATAAAAAAAAATATGTGTCTTCCCTCCATTGAGTCATCCTTCAAAAGACTAATTTTAATTCATCACCAACTCGGTAGATTAGAAACAAAACATGCTTATAAGTTAAAGAGCAAGATTTTATATAGAAAATAAAATGACAACTTTAACCTTATAATTTAAGATGTTATTTAATATTTCAAATTTTAAATCAAATTGAAAGTTTTTAAAAACTAATTTGATCCTCATACAAGAATGTTTTATGGATGATTTATTTTATTTTGGTCATCTCACATGCGCTACTTTTTCTTCTGCTCGAAAGCTTCCACCACCACCATACCTCCTCTCTGCAATTTGGCCTAGTATGAATCACACCCACTTTATTAAAGTATTGAAAACATACTTTAGTTTAATATGACACAATAATTTAATTTGTTATGACGTACTAAAAGCCATATATTTTTCTATTTAGTATTAAATAATATAATCGAATTGACGATGCAAAGATTTATTTAATCAGTTCTACCTTATGATTCTCTAAACAATGAAAAGAATTCGTGGGAAGCCACCCTGTTGAAATCCTCCTCTATTGATGTTGTTCAAATTTTTATTTTTTTAATAAATAACAAAATATCATCATAAAATGTATTGGGCCAGTCTATTCACCAATGGCTCATAATTGTAAATCAGACTGTTGGGCTGTATTGGGCTGATTCTGTATTTGTCGAAATCTCAGCCCACAGCTTTTTCCGTAATTGTAAATCAGACTGTTGGGCTATATCGGGCTGATTCTGTATTTGGCAAAATCTCAGCCCACAACTTTTTCACTTTGTTTGTTTGTTTTTTATTTTTTATTTTTGAACACACTTTTGGAGGCTATGTTGTATAGATACATGACACGACACAAATACGACGCACACTATTTATGTTTTCATATAAGTTAAATAAAAGCATGCTTATCAATGTGCTAGTCGGACACGTCTAATCAATTCATTTTTACGAAGAAAAAATGGGAATATAAACATAATGTTTCAAAAATGTGTATGCTCAAATAAATTATTATAAAATAGTGGGACATGTAAATTCAAGTGGTATTGAAAGAGTGTCCAAAGGTACACGTATCGGACACGGATACGTTGAGAAGACGAGAATGTTTGTGCATCATAGTTGGGAGGTCATGGCCCGATGCTTCAGTTGAGGCTACATTCATTCATTTGCTTAAGGCACCTCTACAAATACGGTTTCTTATTGTAGCTGTCAGAGACGCCAAATTCGAAATTATTGAGAGAAGAACAAGATAAAATTTCATTTTTATTTGGCATGGATGATCGCTGGGGTCCATTACAGTTGTTTGAAGAGGTACCTGACGGATACAACATTTGTTTTTTGGCTCGTTTTGTCATGCAAAATTGAACTTATCTTCATTTCATCTTTATAAATTCCCAGATATTGCTCTATCAATTGAAAGCGAAGGCCTTTCTCAGCGCTTTAGGGTTAAAAAGCTCGAATTAGTGACGTAAGACCTCTTGCTATCTTCTTTTATTTCTCATTTAAACTCATCGTACGTGTTGTTACTATGATTCAAGTTAATTTTCTGCAAACTTTTTAATATGTCAACTTGGGCACGGTCTGTCTCATAAATTTGACTTTGGCATCTTATATATACTCATGGTGTTTAAGCTATCATTTGTGGCTAGAATCATTCCAAAACTAGCATTCCCTTAAACCAGAAACAACCAAATAAGCCAGCAAAGCAGAGAGATATGGGATTATATATGCTTGTTTGTGCATTTTCTGGTAGGTATCGTCCCGTGACTTGTCATTTATCACCACCTAGAGCTCTACATTACCATTATCATTTGTCTCATTAGCACCGTAGTAAGTTTATAACTTGAAACGAGTAATATCATGTGCAAATGGAATGATATGACATGGACAATATATTATATATGTGGATGCTAACATTAGTAATTTGGTAATATCCTTCTATGTTATTGGTCTGTCCTTAACCTCGGAATTTGTATGCGGAAAATAAAATTACCAGAAACAGTTACTGGTTTAATTTAATCTTAGCTACTGCATCTTTGACCAACCATTCATGGGCCATATATGACTTCAAAATGCACACTTCTCAAGTATGGTCGTTGAGTCTTTTAAGCACATTCCATTGGTACTTGCTGCTGCTATTATTTTACCAAATTAGCATTATTAATTACATTTGTTGCTATTTTACTAGGAACAATACAAACAAGGTGTTGGTGTTATGTGGCGTAGAATATTTGATTCACTCCGGGTATTGCGTGTTGAATGGAATCAATTTTTGTTTTTTAAGAGGTAAAAAATGCGTGGAACCGAATTTAGTCCATGATTCTTGTAGAAAGGTGGTGCCAATATCCAAACAGTCACTGAGCTTGTCATAAGAGTTTGTTCGGGAACACCGGTAAAGATCTTTAAGCCTCTTAATGGTTGTTTGGGCCGAACTTTAGGAGTGGAAACTAAAAAGTTAAAAAGAACTTTTTATGAAATATATATTTGAATGATCGTTTGACAAAATAAGCTATAAAAAAAAGTTTGAAAATGGACTTTGAGATCATAGATTAATAGGTAAAATAGGAGTTGTATCATTGTATGTATTGGAAGGTGGACAATTGTCAAAATAATCACGAAGAATTAAAATATTTTTCATTTGACAAAATAAGCTGTAAAAAAAGTTTGAAAATGGACTTTGAGATCATAATTATTAGGTAAAGTACGAGTTATATAATTGAAAGTGGACAATTGTCAAAATAATCACGAGAATAAAAATATTTTGTTCGTTTTAAAATCAGTGTTTTTCTTTCTATTTTAAGAATTATTAAGGAGAAGGTATTGTGATATAATTACGTTTAATTCTCATAGACATGTGTTCTAACAAAATTTAATAGATACTAATATATCATAAGAATATTAGAACACTCATTTTGGGCATAAGAAGTATGTTTTTTATATCAACCAAAATAACCTTGTTTGACTGATTATCAAACTAAAGTTGAAGCTAAATTTAATTAATATTAAAATATTGTTATCGTCGTAGTTCTATTATTTCAATATTTCACACATTTTAGAACATATTTTCAATGACATAATACAAATATAAACAACTACATGGCCGACCTAATATAGTTTATAGTTGACCTATTTTATCACTTACGTATATAGTTGACCTGTTTAACTATTGACAAACATTTTAGTGATTAATCTATTATTCTCCGATAAACCAAAACACTGAAAGAAGGGGCAAATGTGGAAGATGATTGTGTCTCTTTCCTTTCTTTGCCCAAGATGTAAGTCATTGCCTTCTTCGCAAAAGGGAGCGAAGAAGGAGGTTGGAGTCAAAAACTCTGTTTTAACTAAAAAATTGACAAGCAATGGAGGTTCATGTGAAAGCTGTCTTTTTTTTTTTTTTTTTTTTTTTGGCATGTCCATCATGAGGTAAAAGAAATCAATCTAGTGTTGTCAAACAAGCCCTTAGACTTGCCACGTAAGATAAAATCGTGTTTAGAATGTCATTTGTTTGAATAATTTTTGGTTCAAATGAGCTTTTAAACAAAACATTAGCTCATTTGTGACCTCTTATTTGAAATAGTTAGTAGCTTACTTCTAGAGCAAAAAGAAGATATATAGAGAAAAAGTTTATGTTACTTTTAAATTTTAAAGTTAGTTGGCCGAAAAGAAGACCACTAAACCAGTTAAAGGTTGATCAATTTTCTTTTTCACTTTGTTGAAGCGGTTGACCAAACATTTACGATCTCAAATAAATGATTAATTACTTTTTACCTCTTTTATTCAATTGATTTTTAATTATTCACTTTTTCAAACAAGGACTAACCACATTGCTAGTCTCATGCAATAGTTGGCTAAAAAATTATGTTGGTGCCCATAAGATCAATCATAACTAGTACTAGTACTAGTACTAGCTTTGATCCATACTCAAATGTCCCATGCAATACTTGGTGCTTGTTTGGAAAATCTAGTGTAACTTTTGAAAATGTCTATAGGAAGTAAAAGGATGAGAGAGAGTCTACAAGAGAATTGAGTTATGTTTGGTAAAATTTGATAGAAAAAGAAGATGTTTGAGTTGTAAAAGGAGGTATAAAAAGGAGTTGTGTTTGGTA
>JAYMTK010002621.1:0-13533 GCA_036897405.1 Pelargonium myrrhifolium | reverse complement strand
AAAATTGATAAAGAGGAGGCACGTAATGCTTTCCCTCTCACAGTGAAGGAGACATTTAGAGCTGCAATAATTCACTTTGGAAAAAAGTGGTATAGGCGCCTATCATTCATTTCAGGACATGCAACACAGATAATTGGAAGTCTATGGGTGTGTAGATTGATATTAATCTGTTTCTTAGAGCTAAATTAATGCATCTTATTATTTTGCACATAATAATCCAAAATTTTGCTAAAATAAATTATATTATCTTTAACCTATTTGCACAACTCTCTGGTTTGGATGTGTTTCATCGAAACAAGAGGTTTGCAAATGATATTTTTTACTCAAAAGAAAATGATATTTTTTACTCAAAAGTTGTAAACTCTATATTCAAACATTGCAGTAGTACATAGCTTAGTTTACTTTTTACATGGCTTATTTGATCATAGCTCAACTTCGTATAACTCTTATCTTTGCTAAATTTGGCTTTAAAGTGCAGAACATTGCAGGTATACACCTTAATCTTGATGTTCCAAAGTGGATGCATATACTTCATGTGGACAGGCTGAACTTATACGCAGGTATTAGAGTAACCTTTTTCTTCTGTGATCCATTATTTATCATTTTTTTTTTTTGCAGACTTGTAGTATTTCAAACTAATGTAAAATAATTAGGGGAATCTCAAGATAAAAACTAAGTCTTCTCTCGTAGAAAACAAAACAGTGTTTTTCGTCCTAATTGAATGGGTATAAATGTTAAATCACACAATCATGCATGCATGAAGGAGTATGCACTGGCCTAAGAATAAGCTAGTTTGTATTGATGCTCTATTTGATTTAAATTTCAAGCTTTTACTCAACAAGATGACAAAGAAGTGAACTCTCAATTTCTTGGAACTTGACTGTAACTTGGTATCATTTCCATTCATTCCAGTTGTGAGCTTTTATAGTTCGTGAATCTATTAAACTCCTTAGGTTCTAATTTGACTTTGAAAATGTGGTGAATATAAAACTTCAAAGATTTGAAAATTGTGTGGATTTATGATTTCTCTGTTTTTTGGTGTCCTAAATTGCAGTGTTTTTATATAATTGATGATCTATTTCAGTGCAATGGCTTGAAAAGAGAAGCAAAGCATTTGAACCAACTTATTTATACACAACTGAAAAGGTAATCTTCTACTTACGTTGCTTTTTTCTTGCACTTACAGTTTTTGAAAATTGACATTATCTTGTGTTTTTTTAATATGTATTATTCTACAGGGATTTTTTTTGCTACCTGAAGGCGCAAAGACACGGCATAACATACGCACCGTCAACATTAGCATATCAGCTCGGCATTCCTGCTTCGGTAACAGGTTAGATGTGCTGATATGACCTACAGACTTTGGTAAAATCTATAATCTTTAGCTGTATGCTTAAACATATAGAACTTTATCTTAATGGACTATAAATTTTTATTTCCAGGTGGCAGCAGCTTCTCATAAACCGTTTTGTTGGATATGATACTATTTTGATGAATAGTATATTGAATACTCCCGGTGAAGGTAGTGATTATTTATTTTGGGTACACTATATTACATGTTCATATTTAACTTGCTTTCACTATCCGGTGCATGCGATGTATTGCATGTACAGATTTGTGTGCATGAAAGTCTGTCTTAATGTTAACTATTTTGTTAGTTGATACTCGATAATACTTTTTACTGCATTTTTACCATGATTGTCATTGATGTGCTATCATTTCAGAAATTATGGTCTAGTATATGGTCCTTCATTAGTATGATTATTCCGTTATCATGCAAAAGTTCATTTCCATTATGCTACATTTTTATGACTGTGTCATTTCATTCAATCATATTACTCCGGAAAAAAATTTGACTTAGTTCACTCTATTATCTTAGTGTCTAAAGCATATTTTGGAAATTTAACTGCAGGTTATCTTTATAACTATCAAACAAAGGAGTTCTATAATCTTAGTCATGCACATGATCCTCCAGAAGGTCCTGCAAGATTTGGAGGTTTGTTTACTGATGGCTTGTAGATACATGAGCATGCAATAAGCAACAACTCTTAAGGTTTTTGATGTTTGCTGAAGGTCATGCTTTTCTTCTGTTTACCATGCAGACTACCTTGTGATGAAGTGTGGTGTGCTTATGATGTCGCTGTTTGTTTTTTTCACAACCACAATGTCAGTATCGTTTACCTTGAGAGAGACACAGACACGAATGCTAAAGTTCACAGGTAACCTTTATTTCATTGGGATATAAAGTATATGAAGAATGTAGCATGGTGTATGTTTGTACACATAGTTGCTTTCCTTTCTCCGTTGGCTGAATTACCTTAAAATGCAATAGGAGCTCTTTAATTGATTATGTTTGCCCAGGAATATCAATATTTACACTAATGGCAGCATATTGTGGGTCTGACTGTCTGTCATTCATCCTTCTGCTTGTATTTCCCTCAGACATGAATGGTTGCTTTTGTTTCTCATATTATTGCAGTGCAGCTTCAACATCATGCTAGACATAGACTTCCAACCTTTCAGTTGATCTTTGTTCATGTGATTGAATCTCTTGTCTTTGTACCGGTAAGCATACATCATTACTTCATTACATACATTATATCTAAAATAAAATAAACTTTCATATTTGTTTTGAAAATTCTGATATCTTTTTGTATGACCATGATTTTTCCACTTTGGTACGTTGACTCTCTTTGTTTATAGAATTTTATCATGGTGTTTGCAGATCATGATTGGCATCCTATTTTTCTTGTTTGAATTTTATGATGATCAGTTGTTGGCTTTCATGGTGTTAATTCTCGTCTGGTTGTGTGAACTTTTCACACTTATCAGGTCTCTCTCACTCTCTTACACCCAGACACAATATTAAATATTAATCACATCTAATAGGGTATGCTTATCTGCATGTTGTCACTTTCTCACCATCTGATAAAGCATAACCTTTGCTGGAATAAGTAAAAATAATAGAAAAACTTACATATGTCAGGTTTGTGTGTTGTAAGTTGAAATGCATGTACCTGTTGCCGTGTGCTGTGCACATTATGCCCTTACTAATGCAATTGTGCGTGTACTTTATTTGCAGTGTCCGGACGCCAATATCAATGAAATTCTTCCCTCGCTTCTTTTTGCTATATTTTTTGGTCTTTCACATTTATTTCTTTTCTTATCCTTATGGTACGACCTTCTTACTTTTCAACTTATCAATCTCCTAGCTGAATACCACTGTCAGCCTTTTAATATATTGCTTCAATCGTTTTTTTTCTTCTTCAGGGTTTTCATATTTGGCTCTCTCTACAACTGCCGCATTCATGCAGCACCTCATTTTATACTTCTGGAACCGTTTTGAGGTAAAATCTATTCATGTTTCCACAGTCATGCTCTATTACATTATTGGCCTTTCTTGAGTCATCTCTACAGAACCTCTTGGCACAACAGCCTTCCATTCGCTTGTCGATTAGAGTCTTACAACATTCAACTTTCCAGTTGATTTGGACGTAGGTTCATTAGACAGTGACGATTAAAATAGTTATATGCCTTTATTCATGGTTTAAATTTTGATTGGCCAAAACTTATAATTGGATTGCAAAGGGTACCCTGATAGGCGTTTCTCCTTATAAGAATTGGAAATTACAGAAGATGGAAATAATCGCCAATAAGCAACTATATGCACAAAAGGGTTATTTTGTATGCACTTAGAATCTGAAAATACTTAAATCTACACCGGGTTATATAGTGCGAAGTTCCAGTCTCATACCCTATTTGGCACCAATGTATGCTAACATTCACATCAAGTCTAGTTATGAGGCACACACATATGAAACTGGTTTCATGGTTCTGCATTTGTTATTTTTTTGGTATTGTATAACATATGAAAAGTCGAGTTTTTGGTCACTTGTTTCTGTGCTATGCACTCTATATGATATTTCAGGTTCCTGCTTTACAAAGGTTTATGCAAAACCGGCGGTCACAGCTTCAGCAACACCCAGATTTCCACATTACATCCTCAACCATCCTTGCGTCGACCTTACACATCACAAGATTAAACACAAGAAACCCCGTTCCACCATTTAACTCAGACGCAAACCCTGGGCCTGGCCCGAGACCTGGACCAGACATCGGAACACAGGCGAGGGCTGCAGGAGCTGTTCCGGTGCATCAAGAACAGTCGGAGAACGAAAACAACCAAGATAGGGCAGCAGGCAACCCTGGACAGGCTGACCATCGGCAAGGGGAGACCGGGCCCAACCCGGGGGCTATGAATTCATTCAGTTCCATGTTGTTGTGGATATTAGGAGGAGCTTCCTCTGAAGGCTTCAACACATTTAGGTCAATGTTCAGGGATCATGTAAGAGACCAGGAACAGGTTTTTGATGAATCCAGAGGTGTAGCCACTTAGGCCTAGACAAAGACCAAGGCTTCACCTTTAAATCTTGTAAAGCAAAGTCCTTTTTTTTTTTTTTTTTGATCTTGCATTGCATATTTTACAAGAGAAACAATTTATAGTGTATTGGAGAAAAGTAGAAATTTATTATAAATTCTAGATGCATGCAGGTGATGGAGATTAGTACCAAAATCCATGTCATACAAGCTCTTTTTAATTTGTTACATTTCTTAGAAATAATACTCCTCCGAACTTCAGTCCTAAAATGAGTGTCATGTTTCTCTTCAAATTTTGTCTTATAATGAGTGTCTTTTTTCTTTCTATAGTAAGTTAGTTAGGTATGAATTGTCACTAGTATTCTTATAACAAGTTAATTGGTATCTTTCAATACACGATTACGGGGATACAAGAGTAAATACATCTCACTACCTAACTTCTTAAAATTTCTCAAAACAGAAATAAGGACACTCGTTTTAATTTAAGAAGTAGAAAATACAGTGAGATCAAAGGATTAGTGTACCTGTTAAGATAAGAATCTAAAATTATAAAATTAGCTTTAAAATTTAAGGTTAAAAACCTAATTTAGTCTTGAGTGTTTGGATCCAATTTCATATTTGAACTTTCGTGTACAGACAATCGAAGGCGGAGAGAAGAAGAGAACAGCGAAAGAATTGAAGAAGAGTATTTTTGTATTTTACCCATTTATTTGACGACAGATTACCGGCGTACTTATTTGCTGCTTAAAAAAAAAAAAAAGAGTTTCTAGGTGATAACTACAAGTAGGATCCGAAAACCAGAAAACGCGAGTTCGGTCCAGTTCAGTCGACCTCGAAATCCAGAAAAATGGCAGCCACAGCGCCATGCGTGAGCTATGCAACAGCAATAGCCGGAGCTGGAAACAAGACCACTACTCTTCAACGACGTCGTTTCTCTTCTTCCTCCTCTCCCAATCCATGGCGTTCACTCTCGTTTCGATTTCGTCCGGAGAAACTCATTTCTACTGCCTTGCCTTTCGACCTCTCCCCTCCCCCTATTGACCACGACCTCCTGGTAAGCTCCCTGTTCCGTGTTTGGTTTCCGAGAAAATCATATAAAAAGGAATCAGAATTGTTGTTTTTTGTTTTGTATTTTAGAGTTGAGACCTCAATTGTTTAATGAGAAGAAAAAAGTATTGGTATCGAGAAGCAATTTTGCAATCCGGTTTATGTGCAAGTTGTTTACTGTAGAATTGTTATGAACTTTGCACAAACTTTGAACTTCAGTGGCAAAGAGATTTGGTTGAATTTTATGGTTTAACTCAATATATCAAAGGTTCCATTTCTTGAAAAAGAAGAGATGGAACTCGAAATTCATTGAGAAGCATAAAGTTTTGGACTTTTGTTGGTCATAGAAGTGGACTAAGAGGTATTTGAGGAAGCTAGTTTGGAATGTAGGTGTGCTGGTAATTAATAATTACTGTAGCACTCAATGCTTTCTCTCTTTTCAGGACACAGCAACGGTTGCAGGGGCTAAGGTTTCAGAGGATGGGATTATTGAAACTTTTGATAATGACGACGAGGCATTAGATGCAGCTGATAATGGAGCTGCGGTGGGTGTTTAGTTTGATCGAGTTCTTTGGCATGTCTTATTAGTTTACTTTCTGTTGTGAAGTGAATGCATAAGCGAATAGAAGGCATACGTGTTGAGAATGTTCTGGGGTCAAATAACTACTATGTAAATGTCTTATAATGTCAATATGCTTAGTTTGCATGAATGTTTCTTTTGGTCCTTTAGCACGTAATCTAAGTTTCATGATGTTGTAGATGTTTTAGAAAGTTACTGTTCTTTCTAAAGTTCAACTACCTATTGTATGTTATGTGCTATATTGTAAGTGATTGTGACTGTCCATGTGATTCATGTAGGTGAGAATAAGACATGTATTACTCCATCTGTCCCAAAACGAGTGTTACCTTTCTTTTTTAGTAAGTTAATTATGCATTGATTACCAAAAATATCCCGAACACAAAATAGTTGAAATCCCTTGAGTAGTTTGTTACAACAAGAACATAAGGGACATAAGGGAGGAATACCAACTCTAACTAACTTATCTTTAATCTCTACAAAAATGGAAAGTGGACACTCATTTTGGGACGAAGTAAGTATTAAGCTAATTACGGTTCATGAGTTTAGTTTATTTGTCACTGGCATTGTGGTTATTGATCGTCTTTGATCTATAATTTCTCTTAAGCATATCAGTTGAATTTTGAATTCCATTTCATGTATGCTATTTGTCTGTTTGATGACTTAGGTCGTGGACCTTTCGCATTTCGGCCGAATAAGAGGTACATTATTCCCTCGTACTTTTTCCTTGGTTGTATCATAGTCTTGCCTCTTGTGAATGTTGAACCTAAAAAGCAGAGCAAGAGCAAGCTAAAAGATCTTTTCTAGATCAGTATATCAAAAAATTGTCATAACTCTGCCACATTTAAGTTTATTGATTTTAGGTTTATAATTTTTCTGTTACAAATGTACCGTCTTTTTTAATTTTTTGCATTGTAATGAAGTCAGTGGAGATGACCGTATTCAGTTTCTTCACAACCAAAGTACTGCCAATTTTGAACGTCTTCATGAAGGCCAAGTAAGTATTGGAAGATTTTGAACTTTTTAATGAAGCAAATTAGAAATCCCGCTTCAATTGTATTCTTATTTGATAAAGTCATACAGGTTAAATTAATACGACTTGTACCATTGAAATCCTAGGGATGTGACACTGTTTTTGTTACTCCAACAGCTCGAACAGTAGATATTGCACATGCATGGGTCATGGTAATCTCTTTCCCATCCCATATTTCTTGTGTGATATTTTTTACCTTATAGTGCAATTATTTTGAGTTTGTGACATTCACAGAAAAATGCAATTACATTGGTGGTTTCTCCAGAGACCTGTGGAAGTATAATTACCATGCTTAATAGGTATGTGTATCATGTCTTGTAGATCCATATGCTGTTTTTCTATGCACTGTTCTTGTTTACACCCTCTGTTTGCTAGCCACCTTTATTTCCAATGGTCTTTAGTTATTGACGAGGATTGTGGAAATCTGTGATGAGCTTCATACTTGTTGGGTTGTATACCTGTACCAATTTGAATTTATCAAAAGAAAAGAGTAGAAAAAGCATGAATTTGGAGTGAGTGCTTATAGACCCTTTTCTGTTAGTAATATATTGCTTTCTTTTTTCAATTTCACTTTTCTGTGAATTTGTCTGACTATCTTGTAGTCCATAAGTCCCTACTTTTTTACTGTCATTATTGCTGTCTCCTATCACTGGAAATGATCACGAGGGGATATAGTGATAAGTGTTAGATTTCCCAATTGAACAACAGAACAAGTGTGAGGACTAGTACATGTTGGGCCAAACCACCTTGAAGCTTGAGCTTTCAAGGTTAAAAATTCAATAGTAAGGATTATTTTGGTCATTCTGTTAATTTGATGTTCTGTAGGTACATATTTTTTGCTGACAAGGTAGAAATTCAAGACATCACGAAAAAAACATGTTTATTGGTTCTAGTGGGACCTAAAAGCAACCAAGTAAGGAAAATTATGATCTTTCATATTTTACCCACTTGTTTGTAACATTTTAAAAAATATATATATAATCACATTTATGGGACATGTGAAACAGGTAATGGAGAATTTGAATCTTGGTGGTCTCATAGGAAAACCTTACGGCACACATCAGCATTACACTGTAAGATATTTATTTCTCTACAGTCTAGATACCTCACCAGGTAGTTGCTCATATAGGTTTACCCTTTCGTTTGAATAGTTGGGATCACTTAATGTAATCTGTCTCGATGTCTATTCTATCCATTGGTGTATGTTTAATGTGTTTAAACTTTCAGGTGGATGGAATGCCAATAACTGTAGGGGTGGGAAATGTCATTTCTGAAGAAGGTTATTCTCTTCTGATTTCACCATCAGCTGCCGGATCAGTCTTGAAAACTCTTGTATCTGAAGGGGTCATTCCTATGGGTTCCAGGGCCTGGGAAAAGCTCCGGATTATTAAAGGTGCAAACTTCTGGACTTTTTGGTTTGGTTTATCAGTTCTGCCATTAATTATAACAATAACTTCAAATTTCAAGAAGTTTAATCTATAAAATATAATTGTTACTCGTGCTTTTTTTAGGAAGACCGGCACCTGGAAAGGAGCTGACTGACGAATTCAATGTCTTAGAGGCTGGTCTTTGGAACTCTATCTCTCTTGACAAGGGTATTTCACAACTTATTCTATGTTGTAAGCCTTCTGTATAGGAAGATATGAGGAGGGCTAATATATATTTGATCTTAACAGGGTGTTACAAGGGACAAGAGACGATTGCTAGGCTCATTACATACAATGGAATCAAACAGAGACTTTGGGGAATTAGTCTCTTGGCATTTGCAGAACCTGGCAGCCCTATCACTGTTGACGGGAAAAAGGTACATGTCATTTAGTTGCCCATTAAAGTAGAAGAGCTTAAAATGCTGAAAAGTAGGACATGATGAAATTTAAATTTTGTGCCTCACATATTACATAAGAATAAATGTATGGAATGTGCAAGGTTTGAATGGTGATAAACAACTGAACGTAGTATAGAACATGATAACAAATTGAAAATCAAAGTCTGAAAATCTAAATTGCATGTCCCAAGGCATATCCTCTTGGATTCCGGTCAAGTCCGAGCTCAGTACAGCATAGAATTGTATGATGTGTTGAGTTTCAAGTCCAGGATGGCCCAACTGGATATTTTCTACTCCATCCAACAAGTTCTAGGTTCGAGTCCCGGACTAAACTTAAGCTTGTTATTTCAGTAACCAAAAGATCAACAAGGAAATTACCCTAGTTTGTTTTTCGTCAATAAAAACTTCATAGTTGGCAATTTGAAACTTGTAAAACTTGGGCAGGTGGGAAAGCTGACAAGCTATACATCTGGAAGAAGGGAAGGTGAGCATTTTGGTTTAGGCTACATCAAGAAACAAGTCTCAAAGGGAAACACTGTGATTGTTGGAGACAATATTGTTGGGACTGTGGTGGAGCTTCCTTTTCTTGCCCAGCAGATTCCACCAAAAGCACAAGTCCTTGATCGACAATAATCAATCCCAAAAGTATTAATATCTTGTATTGATGAATCTGTTATACACAGTTCTTATCCCTTTAAGATCCTTGTTGGATTTTCTAAAACTGTGTGCATGGTTCCAGAATTGAATTTCTTATGAATAAATGCATATTTTCATGATTAGCTTTAAAAATCTAACTGCCTTCTCTCATGAATTATTGGTTCATTTCAAAATTCTCTTTCCCATAGCAAAATACATGACAGAAAATATTCCTTCATATATAACTGCCATTTTGAAGCTAAAAATGTACAAGACTGCAATTCATCATGGTAAGATTGACAAGTTTTCTAATTCCACAAAAAGTTCAACAACAATCTTTTAGAATGCTATAAACTTCCTGACGCTGTTCTTCACTTAATTCTGTAGGAAACTTGACAAGAAACTTGATGTGCAGGTCTCCTCTCCTTCCCTCTTCTCTGGGATTTGGCATGCCTTGGCCTTGAATAATCTTTTCAAAGCCAGGATATATGATGTTATCAAATGACAAACTCATTTTTTCACCCCCTAATAGAGGAACTGAAATCGAGCAACCAGTGAGTGCTTTCAACAAAGGTATCTCAACTAGAAGTTCTAAATCATTACCATGCCTCCTAAAGAAAGGATGCTTCTTTTCATCGATTACGAAGATTATATCGGCCGGGTAAGTTCCTAGTTTCTCGTCCCCCTTCCCTTCAAATGTTATCTTTGTTCCTTTCTTCCATCCTGGTTTCACTCTGATCTGTAGTATCTCCTCTTCTGTTTCGATTTGCCTGCAACATATATAGAATTATTTTCGCATTGCCTACATTATCATAGTATAATCAAGACTTATCTGTGTAATTTGTTTTCAAGTAGATCAACACTAACCCGGTCTTTGACATGACATCTCTTGCAATCGTGATCTTCTTGACGCATCCATTATACAAGTCCTCAAGTGTGCACTCAAGCATTTTCTCAATGGGTGGAGGTTTCATCCGTGTTGTAGAACTTGAAAATATAATAGGAGTTGGTCCTGTAGCGCGGCTTCCCGATCTTGTAAAACTAGGGGGTTGATCAGTTTCATTGCCATCTCTATTAACTGAACGGGTTGGTCCTGTAGCGCGGCTTCCAGATCTTGTAAAACTAGTGGGTTGATCAGTTTCATTGCCATCCCTATTAACTGAACGGGTTGGTCCTGTAGCACGGCTTCCAGATCTTGTAAAACTAGGGGGTTGATCAGTTTCATTGCCATCCCTATTAACTGAACCTGCCCGGCTTGCATTTCTTGAGAAGTTGGGGGTTGGATCAGTCTCATCCCCATCTCTTTTGCTTTTGCTTCTCCTGAAAAATGTTGGTGTTGTGCTCCGACGAGATTCTGTTGGCGTGCAACTCCTCCGGCTCACACTTTTTGCCATGGACGGCTTGGATGGAGTTGGCGTCTTAGACCTTCTGCTCGAATTCCTCGAGAGAAAGGAACATCTCTTCCTAAAGAAGTTGTCATCACCCGTTTTAACCTTTAGGTCATTGATGGTATCCGTTCCTGGGGTCGTGGGTTCATCACAAGAACCATAGATTTCGTCTTTTTTCTGCTCATTCAGGACCTGAAAATGGAAGAGAAGCATGAATGATACGAGGTAAAACATCTAACACCAACATTATTATATATGTTGTAGTTGTATATATGCGTACATTATAGGCTTCGTTGATTTCTCTGAACTTGTCTTCAGCTTCCGTCTTGTTGGTTGGATTCTTATCAGGATGCCATTTCATGACGAGAGATCTGTATGCTCTGTAAATATCTTTGACGGAAGCACTTTTGGGGATTCCAAGAACGCCATGATAATCTTTGTTAGTCGAAGCACCGCCCATTGGAGAGGGAAAGAGAAGGCTTCGCCGGAGTTGGTCGGGAAGGAGAGAGAGAAATTGTGATTGTGATCAGAAAATGGGAGAAGAGAAGCAAACCATGAAGGGGCGTGTAATTAGGAGGCTTATATTTAGGCTCTGATTGTGTTTGTTGCTGGAGATGAATAGATCACTGCATGCATTTTGTTCCTTTTTACCAACCACCCTATATTTAGCACAATTTGAGTAAGGACTTGACAAATTTTTCAAATTTCATAACTAATTCAAGGCTATCAGATTAACAGTATCTTTATTTCAAACTAATATACATCTTAGTTTTCTATAGATATAATGGGAAAATATGATTTCTTTTTTATTTTTAAAAAGGATAGAAGAAGTTGCGTCCAAATACAAAAGTATTTGCCGGAAAAAAATTGGACATACGCTACATAACAATGGAAAGAAAAATTATGTTAAAGAACACAATGATCATATAATGTAGCAACTTGCACTAGAAAAAGACAATTCAGGTTATTTTATTTTGTATCACTTGCTTATAAAATAAGTTATGTAGACCTGACAAATTCGGATAGTAGGGTAAAATAGACCGGTCTCAAAGATTCACGCATTCTTATTTTGTTGTGTTTTAGCGGTCCCAAAGATAAGTCAAGTGATGAGATAAATTAGAGCTGGCGAAAAAAGTTCAATAAAAACACGTGCATTTTTTTGTCCATCATGTTTAAATTTGTTTGCATTGTCATATATATTTTTTACACATTACTATTCCATCAATAAATTTTGTGTTTTAAATCTTGTATTCAATAAAAGTAATAGAATGAAATTCAGTGACAATTTGATGAAAATTTAAGGTAAAATAGTTAATTCAATAGTTTGTGGAGTATTGCAAAAGGTTTTTTAATCTAGATAAACACAAAAAGCATCATTGTACACAACTAGCATTTGTAGTCCAACGGTTAGGATAATTGCCTTCCAAGCAATAGACCCGGGTTCGACTCCCGGCAAACGCAATTTTTTTATCCAATCTAAACTTGTGTTTCAAATCTCACTCGTGCACCATTTGACCCGACATACTTTGGTACGCTAAATGTTGTTAATATTGTACGTTTGATTTATTTTTTGTTAACACTTGACGATCAAATCACACTCGTGCACCGTTTGACCCGACATACTTTAGTACGCTAAATGTTGTTAATATTCTACATTTGATTTATTTTTTGTTTACCCTTGACGAAAATAAATATACGCCTAAAGTGTTTCATGCATATATTACACTTGTATAGTTGCATGCCCTTGAATCATTGCTTATATAACACCATATATAACACCAATCAAGTACAAATGAGGACACTTTAAATGTTGTTTTGAGAGTCGGCTAAGGTTTTTGTACAGTTATGACTACTCTTGATTTTTCGAGTGACACCGATTTTTTAGATTTGCAAATAGCAAATTGTGGGTTTTCTCGTTAAGATAGCGAGTCTTGTTTTGATAGCAAGTTAGGAGTTGTTAAAATTTGTAGAGCGGCGACGATGTAAATTCATCGTAAGTTTTTTTATTGGTGTGTGCTTAAGGCAACAAGAGTCGGTTGCAGATAGGAGATTGTGTGGTTCGGTCGAAACCCATTGGATCAACCTTCAAATTTGTTGCCGAATCATATGACAAACCCGATGGTTGTGTAGCAGACTCGTTCACATGATCGCTTTAAACTCAAAGTTCAATCATCCTCAAATGTGTTGTGCTCTTCAAGTTGAAGGGGAGGATTTCCGTTCCTCCAACTTGATTGTGCAAGCTAATGGAGAGAATTCCAGTACTTTCAGTCTAATTATTAAGGGCATATAGTCCTTGATTTCACATTTTTCTTCTTTAGCATTTGTGTTCATTTGGAGCTCTGCGAATTAGGTGGCTCAAAGCTTATTGAAGTCGTCTATATCATCCTCTCGAGTTGAATTGATTTTCGTTGCTCAATTCCGAGTTTGGATTTGTCATCTTAATCGATTATTAAAGGGATAATTGCAGATGACCCCCTCGAACTTTAAAGGTTTGGCAGATGACCCCCCTCAACTTTTTCCGTTAGCACATAACCCCCCAAACTTGCAAAAAATCAAATTCCGTTAACTTTTTCGTTAAATCTAACGGAAAAACACACTCTCTCCTCACATGTCCTGCACATGACCTATTTATTTTTTAAAATACCCATTT
>JAYMTK010002620.1:0-13534 GCA_036897405.1 Pelargonium myrrhifolium | reverse complement strand
CCAAGAAGATTAAAGAACGCAGAAGTTTTTTTTTTTTTTTTTCCCTTCAAAGTGTTGTTTTGGTTTGCTTAACCTGCATTGTGGAAAAATCTCGGTATTTTGAGCTACTCGTGTGTTTTGGACGCAAATGCCGCGTAAATTTTTGGTATATTTTAGTGTTTCGTTTTGGGAGCAACTTTTGAGCAGGTAGGTTCTAGTTGTTTGGTTGCGGAGCGAAAGAAAATAATTGAAAATGGAAGAGGAGTTAAGTTCTAGGCAGCTTTTCACTTTTAAAGTAGGTTTTTTGCTGGTAATACCTTAGCTAACCTCAATACGTGTATGTTGAGTGAATTAGTGTTTAGACCTAAGAGGGAAAGAAAAAGGAGGTAAGATTATGGATTTGACGTTTATTTATTTATTTTTATTTCTCACCTACTTTAACTGAGATTACAATGGTTTTCTTCTGAGTTGATTAAAGTTCTTATTTATTTACCTCATAAGTGATAAGTGGCTTGTTTGCTTGTTTAAAGTAGAAATTGCAAATGGCATGTACATAAAGCATTTTGAAGAAAGTAAGAGGCCTAATCATTACGTACGAGGGAACCATTTTAGGGAAGTCATAAATGATTAAATTGTTAGTCCGGAATTTCGGTAGTAATTGATGTCTGTCAATCATGAATTGCCTCGTCCATAAGAATGCAATTTGTACCAAAATAATATTGTAATACATCATATATGAGCTGGTCCATTGATTTTCTTTCTTCCTTTATTCTCCGTTTAGAATGTCTGTCAGGTTGTTGCAGCTGTTGAGCAACTTCCATCATGTCAATTTATAGGTATTTGGTTTTGCCTATCTTAAATTTTACTCTGATTTTGCAGGGTTTTTATACTGTAAAGATCACACCCTTGCCATGTCATTTATGTCATTAGTAGTTTTGAACATGGATGAGTGGGTTTCAAAGGGAGGCTCCAGCTCTTACCTGCCTTCTGAACAATCACGAATGTGATATTTAGAGGGCAAAGGTCTTCTTTCACTTACGCCTTTAGCTATCTCAAGTATAAGGTATTGATTAGTATGAAGTCACACACGCATATACATTCCAGGGGATCTACGAGAGTTACACCACAGCAGGTGGCATTCGAGCAGAAACGTAAAGTGGTTCTTTCTCTGAACAAGCTTGCAGATCGGGATACTTACCAAATAGCAGTTGGAGATCTTGAGAAAACAGCTGAATGTTTAACCCCAGATGGAGTTGCCCCATTTCTGTCATGTATATTGGACACTGATTCAGAACAAAAGAGTGCAGTTCGTAAGGAGTGTATCCGATTAATGGGTACATTAGCTAGATTTCATGAAGATCTAATTGGACCTCATCTCGGCAAGATGATTGCTAGCATTGTTAAGCGGCTCAAAGACCCTGACTCTGTTGTGAGAGATGCCTGTGTCGAAACTGTTGGTGTATTGGCTTCAAAGTTGAATAACTGTGGGAGTGAGAGTGATGGGGTTTTTGTTGTCTTAGTGAAGCCACTTTTTGAAGCTTTGGGCGAACAAAATAAACAAGTGCAGTCGGGTTCAGCATTGTGTTTGGCAAGGGTCATTGATAATACCAACGATCCCCCAGCTTCAATCTTGCAGCGGATGTTGACTAGAACCACTAAATTGCTTAAGAATCCACACTTCATGGCAAAACCTGCTGTAATTGAGTTGAATAGAAGTATAATCCAGGTAAGCTTATTATTGAAACACATTAAATTTCCCATTTTGTTCTTTATGAGCCTTCTATTTTAAAGATTCTCATGTCTATTTTTGGCACCATAAATAATTGAATATTTAAGTATTGACAGCTTCTCAGTTCTTGATTAGTTATGTGTTGTGAGGACATCACTAACATTTCCAACAAATAAGTGCAGTAGTGACTTTATACATAACAATAGTTTGATGAGGACATTAATGGAAAGAAGAGTTGTAATTTGGAGGCTGGTTAATGAATATAATAACATATACTAATTGCATTTATGCATTTGAAAGCATAGAACCAACGAAAGATTATGCCACCACATTAAAGCTTACTAGATCTAGCGGGACGCTATGTGCAAACAAATTCCTTGTATTGGGTATGAGTGTAGCTAGACGAGGTGGCATGTTGTGATTGGTTAGGCTTAGGGTAAGCCGAAAAACTCATGGTTCATATTCTTTATTCTCTATATAGAAGTCACTAGTTGGATCCAGCGGGCCGCTACACACAAACAAATTCATTGGATTGGGTACGAGTGCAGTTAAACGAGGTAGCATGTTGTGATTGGTTAGGCTTTGGGTAAGTCGAAAAACTCATGGCTCATATTCTTTATTCTCTCTATGTAGAAGTATATAGTTGGAACATCCAGCATAATCCTCAAGATTTTAACTTGTTACTGGTTCTCTGTCAATCAGAATTTAGACCTACAAGGTTGAGATTTCTGAGTCTTTTTTCTTTTAAGTATGAAGAAGAATTATGAACCACTATGATACTCTCCTTGCTATTTATTCATTTATTTAATCTGGAGGTGTTTGCTAATAATAGTCCTGTCTAGTAGTTTCTTCTTGTGGCTGATAAGTGTACATTTAATCCATAACTCAGGCAGGTGGTGCTCCAACACAGAGTTCTTTAACTGCTGCAATGGTCAGCATCCAAGAAGCTCTAAAAAGTAGTGACTGGACAACCCGTAAAGCTGCTTCCATAGCATTAGCAGAAATTGCTTCAGGTGGGGGAGCCTTATTAGGATCTTTCAAGGCTTCTTGCATCCGTTCCCTAGAATCATGTCGTTTCGACAAGGTCAGTGTTCATTTGAAGACTCGCACTCTTCACAAATAATTTTAAACTCAATTCTTCAACTGTTGTGGCATCTCTTGTAGGTAAAACCAGTTAGAGACACAGTTATGCAAGCCCTACATAATTGGAGAGTTGCTCCGGGGTCTGATATTCCTGAACTTTCAGAATTTGGATCTTCAATAAAAGGTTTGGTGGCTGGGTTTTCACTATTTTGAGTATGTCAAATAATTGTTCTTCTCATATTGGTTGTACGCATTATATGTACTTCATAATGTTCATCCTCTGGTTTGGATACCCTTGAAAATGTGAAGGAATTTTTACTATGGTTTCATTGTTCATGCTTGTTTCTTATGTGTTTCATTCAAATCTTGCAGGTAAATGTCAAGACATTGTCTAACATTTGTTTACTACAATCTCATCATACCTTGCCTTCTGTAGTCCATATATTTACTACTCTTACAATTTGTACACTACATTAGATTAGCTGCTTAAACTCACTCATCAAAAGGATACTGAAAAAAGTTCTGGTACTGGTTCGGACTTCAGTTTACCCTTTCCTAAAAAAAGTAGCTTAGATCTTACCATAATTTTGCAGTAAGCTGTGGTTACATGATAAAAAATATCGAATACATGCTTAGTTTTTTGTTTGTTCTCTCTCTCTCTCTCTCTCTCTCTCTCTCTCTCTCTCTTATTTAACTGTTCACTTACCATATACTTTCCACAGAGAATTTTTGCGGAGGTGACTATAGTGACCTCACCAGTGCCAGTGAGTGTGACTCTGGACGAAGGGATTTGGTACTTAAGGTATCTGGTACAGACTCAAATATGAGAAGGGTTCCTTTGTCTGTTAAAAAGACTTGTCAAGATTATATAGGAAACAATCAACAATCCAGAGCAGATGAATGGCATGTTGAAATTGCAGTTCCAAAGACCCATACTGTTTCTTTGGCAGATCTTAACAATGATGTATCTGAGAGTAGTTCGTCGACTAAGACATTGGAAAGGATGAGCACAGATGTTACAATCACACCAGATATTGGATACGAGTATGTGCCACTTGATGACAAACAAGAGTGTTCTTCTGTGTCCAATATTGTTGCTGGTGACTTTGAAAGCAAGTTTGTGTCAACTTCACATGTATCTCTAGGTGAGGGTGATTTGCTGAAACCAACAGGGAGAAGCCAGGGGTTTGCTTCTGAAGAGGTTACTTGCGAGGAACAAATATACTCTGCAAAAATGCGGGATCGCAGAAGTCTTGATTCTACAGTCACAGAATCTAGTTCTCCAACTGCGCGAGGATGTTGTTTGCAGATGGCAAACGAAATGAATTGTATTCGGAAACAACTTCTTGATATTGAAACAAAACAGTCGAACTTAATGGATCTCTTACAGGTATTACTCTAGGATTGATTCATGAATATGTTTAAACTTTAAAGCTCGATATCCTAGATAATATAGCAATTAAACATATTATTATAAACCTTTTTGCTAATCATAATGAGTCTTTTGCTGGCAGGAAACAAAAGTTGTTCCAGTTAATTGAGATAAACTAATATTTGAGTTCATAGTATACCAGTGATGTTTCTTTTCCGAATAACATTTCGAATATTACATCTCGGACTTGTCATAAATGATTCAATCCTTGTAATAATAGCCAATATCTTGCATAAATTAAGAATGTTACTAAGAGAATGATTCAATCCTTTGTAATAATAGCCAATGTCTAATCTGTTTGCACATAAACTAATTTGCAGATGTTTACAAGCAGCACAATGGATAGTTTGTCTATGATACAGTCGAAGGTTTCAAGTTTAGAACAAGTAGTAGATAAAATAGCTGAAAGCCTTGTTCAGAGTGGCAGATATTCTTCTGATTCAGTGACCTCTAAACTCATGAAGTATGGTCATAGTGTTGCTTCTCCCAGAATATCTACAAGCACTCCTAGGTCATCAGTAGATATTCACAGTAGACCACCATCATTGTTGTCCACAAAAAAATCTGGGACACGAGACCAGAATGCATATGGCAGGAGTAAATCTAACAATTCTGTTAAAGAGGGGTTAGATATGTGGACTAATACAGCAGTAAAGACTACTGCAAATCCTACAGTGAAGGACATCCAGAACAACTCTAGACAGGGAAGACAGACTGCAGGCATTGGACAAGTGCGGAAACATAATACTGTTACTGCTTCAAACTTTACTGATAATGCCAGACAAAATGGTGTGGAAAGTAAGAATAGCTTGTGGAAATGTGTGAAAGGCTTCCTATCTGAAGGAGATTTCGATTCTGCATATGTGGAAGCTCTTTGTTCTGGTGATGAACTTATCCTGGTTGAACTTCTTGATAGAACTGGACCAGTCCTGGAAAGCTTATCCCACAAGACTGTCAATGATGTTCTGAGTACGTTGGTATCATTTTTTCTAGAACAAAGATTTGTGAACTCCATAATCCCTTGGTTACAGCAGGCAAGTAACTTCACCCTTTTCTATGTCAGATGAACTTATGTTATTTCATGTTAATGTTTGACTTAACTCTTTGGTTTGTTGCTATCTATTTAAACATGACGCTCCAAACTAGATTATGAAGCATTGCAGAGTATATTTCATGTTGATGTAAGGCACCACCTAGTTCAGTATGCAGACATTATTAGCTATGTTCTCGTCTACCTAGTTGCTACACAAGGTGTATTTGCTTAAAATTTACTTAATTTTGAATGTCTTAGAAGCATTAGCTTGGAATAAATAGGGAATGCAAATAGGAGAAATGTAAGATGAGTAAAGATGCAAGCCAAACTCCATATTAATCCCTTTTTTTTTTTTACTGTAGGGATAAATTTGATTGTCAATATTATGATTGCACTGATTGCTTATTAACTCATCAAAGCTCTTACCCTGAATCATATTTTGCACAATGTAGGTGGTGGATCTGAGTTTCATTCATGGACCAAATTATCTTGCTCTGTCTGCAAAGGCAAGGCGAGAAATCTTGTTTGCTGTTCAGGAGGCTGCGAACATGGATTTTTCAAATCCTTCCGAGACAAGAACTGTCACTCAATTGGCAATCAAACTGTATCAAATATGGGGTGAGGCCATCTTAATGTTGAAATCATTTTCTTACCAAGCTATGTTAACTAATTTGAAGATTCATTAATGTGTGTAGGAGTTAGGACAACGTTGAACCAAAGTTTAAGGCATTTCTTGTGTCGGTAACTTCTGGCCAAAAGTTAAAGATAGTATGGGTTTTAAGAATGGTCTTAGTGGTCTAAGAAATTGATAAGATGTAACTAGTTAAGGATGTTATAAGCCTAAGTACTATAACAAATGTAAGAAATTATTGAGATCACAGGAGCTGCTAAATGTTCCTACAACCAGCAATAGATGCTGCACTGGCTGTCAGGATTTTTATTTATTTTAATGAAGGTTTAGGAGTGACGTCGCTTAAGTTAAGGGTAGGAAGATTGATAAACTTGGTTCATATACAAACTTGAGAAGATATTCTAGGAACCATGCATAGCCTCTTATAGGTAACTAACTAACAATTAGGTGAGAAATGCAATGCACAGTTCTTGATGAATTTCTTAATTGTTTTCATCTTCTAAAATTTGCTTATTATTGACTCATAAGTTGCAAAGCTTTAGATTTAAGGGCAAATACTTTTATTTCTGGAACAAGTGATTTAAAAACATGATAATGCGTACACATTCCTCGTAACATCTTATATTCCCTTGAATTGTTTACGTTATACTCCTTCCGTTTCAAAATGAGTGTCCTGCATCACTTTAATTTTTATCACAATGAATGTTTTCTTCCTTTTTCAGAAAGCTGGTTATGCATGAATCCTCAATAGTATTTTTATAATAAGTTAGTATCTATAAGCACATGATCATAAGAGTATAAGAATAAATATGTCACACTAACATCTTATTTTTTATCAAAATAAAAACAAGGACACTCATTTTGTGACCGAGGGAGTAATTTATCTTTGTTTATATGCACGCAAGTACTACCATGGAGTCTATCGACATCCGCCACACCCTACAATTATTGATTTTGAGCTTTCTGTATCTAACTTGATCAATGGTTGGTTCTATTGTAATTTTGTAGGGAGTGCTCCTGAATATCAACACATGAAGAAAATGGGTGCAAATGGCCAAGGTTTTGCTGGTTTCAAGTAGAAGCTTGTTGTGCATGATTTGCGCTTTCTATAAATTTGTATTTCAATTCCAATGGGGTTTTGTTACTATTGTTACTAATGTGAAAAAAGGACAGATATTTTGATCGGACCCCAAATGCTATCGGTTTGTGATAAAGGGTTCAAAATATTCAACTAAAATTCTAAATAGCCTCCATTTTTACAAGCTCATCTGGTATTCCAACTCAATTATCAGGAAAAGATTTTCATGTCAATAAGAATATTTTCAACCAAAATGCTAAAAGCTGGGCATTCTTAGTACTGAGATAGAGCAAAAGCATATACAAGCTTTATCAATCAAAAGACCGGAGGGACGAATCTCATTACAGTTTCAGCTTCTCATCGGATTGGAGGTCTGGGGAAAGGCTGTAAAGATCGGAATCAACTGGGGCCTCGCTCTTACTCTGTGGCCTCCCTCCCTTCCTTCTAGTCGGGTTTCTTCTCTCTGTAGGTGACTGCAAATTTGTTCCCTCCGGTACTTGATAAAGGGTCACACCATGACCCCCGCTTTCAGCTATTTCTTCTTTCTTCGACTGAAATGTCTCTAGCATTTCAACCACCTGGCTCATGAGAGGTCTCCCTTTTGGGTTTTGGCTAAGGCACTGGTATGCCAAAACGGCCACCTTCATTAGACTTTTCACTGAGTACTGCCCTTCCATTCTGGGGTCTAAGATCCTTAGGAGCTTCTTATTATTATTCAACAGCGGGCGGGCCCACTCAACCAAGTTGTGCTCTCGACTTGGCCGGCTTTTGTCCATTGCTCTCCTTCCAATAAGCATCTCCAGTAGCACCACTCCGAAGCCATAAACATCACTTCTAGCAGTCAAGTGCCCTGCTCAATATAAATAATAGCAAAGCTCATTGGGGTTGAACCAAGATTACAGGAATTGCAAGTGAAAAAGCCAGGAGGACGCACTTCACTCATTCAAATGACATTATGTATGATGAAATTGTTGATTTTCTTTTCTTCAGAATTTGGTTACTCGAATGAGTGAAGAGTGAAAATAACAGTGAAGCTAACCAGCTTATAATCATTTATATGGAGGAGGAGGCTGACAGAATTTGCTGAAAAGACCAAAATGAGTACTCCTTCCATCCTAAGTGTC
This sequence comes from Pelargonium myrrhifolium, assembly GCA_036897405.1. NCBI lineage: Eukaryota > Viridiplantae > Streptophyta > Magnoliopsida > Geraniales > Geraniaceae > Pelargonium > Pelargonium myrrhifolium. The sequence goes on along the minus strand of JAYMTK010002620.1, from coordinate 5,445 downwards.
TTGCCTCTCTAAAAAATTGTCCCAAAATGAGCGTCATATTTTCTTTTTAGGAAGTTAATTATACATGAATTACAAATAACTTCATAATAACATGTTAGTAAGAATCCCTCGAGTTCGTTGCCACAAATGCGCTTATTTTGGGACAAAGATAGTACTCCCTCTGTCCCAAAATGAGTGTATTGTTTCTCCTAAATTTTTGTCTCAAAATGAGTGTCATCTTTCCCTTTAGTATGTTATACATAAATTATCAATAATATCCTTATAACAAGTCAATTAGTATTTCTTAACACATGATTGTAAGGATACAAAAGTAAATATACCACATTAACTAACTTCTCCTTAAATTTTCTCACAATAGAAACAAGGACACTCATTTTGGGACAGAGGGAGTAATTGTTTCTCCTGCCTCTCCACCTCTAAAGAAACATATTATAGAACAGTATTAGTATTATGAATTTAAACTTATCTCTCTTTGCAAAAAAAAAAAAAAAAAAAATGAAAAATCTTATCTTCTCCGTTGCTTCTCTTGAACCAAACCCAATGTGAATACTAGTTCTAGGCACAAAAGATTGATGAGAGTAATAACTTGTAAAAGTAATTCATGTCAACATGAATTGCAAAGGTATTGCAACCAGCATCTTTTTTTATTTTTTAATCAGTAATGGTGAAATATTTCAAAATCTTAGACATACCAATATGAAATAGATAAAATCAGTGTAGCTTCTATCAAACAGCTTACCAGTCATTACGTATTCTGGAGCAGCATATCCATAAGTGCCCATTACTCGTGTTGATACATGGGTTTGATCTCCCATAGGACCATCTTTTGCAAGCCCAAAATCTGAAAGCTTCGCATTAAAATCCTGCAAACAGTAGAATTTCACAAGCAGAAACTCCTGTCATGAACACTTAAACAGTAATTATTATTTCATCGGTGTTGAACGGCAATATACAACACGGTCATTTTGTTTAAACGAATTAGGTTTCACCTTTGACGGGCTGTTGGGAAACTAATATCTTGCTCCCTTATAACAGAGTTTTGGGTGGCTGGACAATGTAATTTCCAAATCAGCCCCTATAGTACTAAATTGTTGAAAATACCAATTTATAAATAGGAAAGAAAAAGACAACTCACTGCATCCAGCAAAATGATTGATGTTTTAAAATCACGGGATATGATAGATCTTTCAGCACCATGAAGAACTGCAAGCCCCTTGGCTGTATCTAAAGCAATCTTCATCCTTTTCGACCAAGTCAGAGTACAGCCAACTCCTATCAATCAAGAAAAACTAAAAAATTTAAAGCATGAAATATACAACAGAAAAATTGGTAGAACATATCATTCTCTTTCAAATATATGCAAGGAAATAGCACCTACTATTTGAACCCTAGAGAAGGTCATGGATATTCAATGACATGCAACAACTTAGAATGGACCACTCTGAGCTATGAAGCATTCTAAACTAGTAAATATGGGTCAATGAAAAGCTGTCCAGTGTCTCACCATGATACTCCACAACATTCAAACACAACATCAACTATAATAACTGGCAATGTAGGCTTTGTCTTTCCTATTACAGTTTATAGTCCTTGCAAGGTCTGGAAGCTTGTTGGGCAACTACTATTGCAGAAACTGAAAGGACATGAAAGGAAAATGAAAAAAAGAAGTACAAAAGAACTCACATTTATTATTCTTTATTAAAAGAAGCTAATTATTTTTTATAAATATTGGAAAGGATATCCAAAAAAAAATGTGAAATTCAAAATGGGTGGAAAAGAAAAAGAAAACAAAGCATTGAGATATTGCTTATCAAGTATAAACAAATGAATAACTAAAATAAGCCACTTACTGCGAAAAAGATGTTTTTCTAGGTTACCACCAGCCATATATTCATAGACCAACAGCCTGTGCTCATCCTCACAGCAATACCCAATGAGCTTCACCAGATTTGGGTGACTAAGTTGTCCTAAATAATTAACTTCTGCCTACAAAATGAACAACCATATGGGGGATAAAGGTAACAAAATAGATATTCTTCATCAATGGATGATAGTCATTCTAACGTGATAAATAAATCACTGCTTAAATATTTTCTTGACATTAACTACAGTTTTAAACCCATGCATAAATATAAGCGTGTGCATTAACTGAAAAAGAAAATAATTTCTTTTCATACTCATGCTCATCCAAGTCCATTGATTTGGAGTATACTAACAAAGCAAACTGTATCATGATAAGTAAATCCCACAACAGACAGTGCAATCATAGAAAATGTAACAAGCCAATTTATGGGACAACTCTCCTCTCTTTCTAGGATAATTGAAAAAAAGAAGTTGCCATCAAATATGCTTGTTGCATTTTAGTCGCAAACTAATACATACTGATGGCTGAATTTCAAACTCACGTCCAAAAATAGATGTCCACTTTACCTTTTGGTATAGTGGATGTTTATTCTGGACTAACAATAATCCCTTATAAGTTTGTTAAACCACTTGGGATGTTACAATTTACAATAAAGGCATATATGGGCAAGTTAAGAACTAACAGTATTACACTTAACTTTGCAAAAAGTCAGGGCCGGAGGGAGTGTTATATTTGCATACCCATAAGAGTCATATTGTATTTGCTCTTCTCGGTCATTACCAAAACGGCAAAATGTTTCTACAGTTTCTTTGTTTTAACCAGGGCTTTCTTTTATTAGTACAAGACCATTATATTTCTAATATTAGCACGCCAGTCAAGCCTCACAAAGGAAGAAAATAAGTACTAAGAAACAAGATAAAGCATATACCAGCCATTCCCTGTCACCTTGAAAGCCCTCAGGGTTAAGCTCCTTGACGGCAACTTGAGTGGTCTTGTATCCTGATCTCACGCTCTCATCTATAACTCCCTTGTAAACAACTCCAAACCCACCCTCCCCAAGAATCAAATTAGGCCGAAAGTTCTTTGTGGCCAATCTCATCTCCTCATAGGTAAAGATATCTACATTACTATATCCGGGATTTTGACGAAGTTCTTTGACATTTTTGGGAACCACTGGAGTTCTGGTACTTCTGGTCTCGCATTCCCTATTTGATTCCATTGCAGATGAAGAGGGATCGTCTCCTACAGCTGAAATTTTTCATGGAAAAGAGATAATATATTACTTAAGGTTAGTAGGTATACTGAGTAGTTGTTACTCCCATTTAAATATTTCGCCAACTAAAAAACTAGTAATAATGATCATGTAAACAAAGTAAAGCCAATTTCAAGTTTTCACCCTCCATATCATTGCAAATTCAGCATGCTACAATAAAAGGTTTGTCAATTATTTCTGTCTAATATTAATTTATACATAATTTTGAAGTTGGCAACCGAAATTCAATATATGATCTTACTCTTAAACAATCATAAGAAAAAAAGATAAATATTTCAAAGTTCATTTCAGAATTTAGTTATTTCAGAAACAGTTTCCAACTTGCCAAAAAGTTCTACACAATACAAAAAATTACAATAACAAATTAGCATATATGTGATGTAAATCTCTAGTTTTTGTGATCATAGTACACATGTTCACAAACCTACTGTCTGGCTGCTAATTCAGCAAGCTTAATTCCACACAAATCAACCAAACCGATTTCCAGGAAATCCAAAATCCCTTTTTCCTGTACCCATTTTCCCGGAAACCAAACAAAAGAACGATATTTAAAAATCAATCTAACCTGGAAAGTTCTTTAAAAACTGATTAGTTTCTTCGGCGCTGAAGCAAATCCCCATGAATCTGAATCCGGATTTACCGGGTTGCTTTGAAGACGCAACAACTCATTTGGGTTAAAAGTAGAAATAAATGGGGCAGATCCGATGTGGGTAGGTCAAAAACTGAAATGGGTCGCCGAGAAATCGTAGAGATAGCAGAAGATTTGACGCCGGGAAGATCTGGCGCTACCAGAAATCATAAACGGAGTGACTGGTCAAGATAAGAGAAAGACGTTGATATTTGGGCCCAATTTAGCCGCCCAAAACGCCAAATCAACCAAAAGCCTAATTAGCCACCAATTTTATTTTCCTAAACAATTATACATACTTTAACTTCCATCTTAGTAAGTATATATTTTTGTTAATTAGTAGTTATTAACTAGTTCATCCGATTTTATGTTAAGTTTAAAAAGATGAGTAGAATTACATGTTCATGGCATAATTTCTATTTTGTTGATGTTTGATTTATAATTAGTTACATGAGCAAGAATAAAAAATCTTTATTAGTTCAAAATTCAAAACAAGCAAAATTTGTCGTTAGATGTTAAAATCAAAATTTTATCAAGTTTAAAAGGGACGAAATAACCTATAGTCAATATTTCTTCAAGTACAAAAGAAACAAAATCATTTAATTCTTAATAATATGTGTTACCCTTTCTCTATCATTGCGTCAACAATATCGAGTGAGACCCTTTCTCTATCACTTTCGTCTCTCTCAACCATATAGATACTGTTAATTTAGTTTTGAATTTTTGTTTTGGGAGACGAGGGTATTATGTTTGTGTGAGTTTTGCTGGTTTATATGTTGGTGATATTATAACTCCACAGTTTCTTTAAAATTATACTTACTTGATTGAATATTGATTGATATGCAAATGGTTCAACAAAAAAAAAAAACTATATATGGGTTGGCTAGAGACAAAACGATATGTGGCTCACTAAATCAGTCAAAGGGTCAAACGTTAATTTCAGACAATATTTTGGGTAGAGTAGAAACTCGAAGTACGATCAACCAGGTCATGACCTCGGGTCGAGTGAAAGCCCGAAAAAGGGTCAATTGGGACATGACCAACCTGGCGCAAACAAACGACCGAGAGAAGGAGACAACGTCCCGGGAGCACGGCGTGGCCGCACGCCATGGTTGCGTGCCATGGCCTTCGCGCATGCCATCTGTGCACCATGCCATCCTCGCGCACATTGTGAGCCCAAGCCATCTATGCGCTTACACGTCGAGCTATACGTGTCCTACCACGCCCGACGAGTCATGCACATCCGCCAACGCACACACGTCGTACAAGTGCTCGTGTGCGCCACCCACGTCCGCATGCACAAGTATAGCGCTTGCCCGCTGACGAGTATAACCAGTAGGCGAAAGTCCAAAGAATCCGCGGGCCCTACCTTGACATCAACCAATCAGAAGCTGCTACGTGTCAGGTAAGCTTGGGGGCAATATAAGGAGCTCCAAGCCCAAGGTAAAAAAAAATTGGTCAATTTAATTCTTAAAACACTATTGCAAGAACATGAAAACTCTCTCAGACGTTGTTCGAGTGTTTATCGTGCGTTCTTTCGATATTCGAACGAACTACGAAGATCATTGATCTTTAAGGCTGCGTTTGGATTAAAATTTTGATGGGAATGGGAATGAGAATCATTCCCATTACCATTCCTTCCATTCTCATTCTCATTCTCATTCCCATGTAATGGTGTTT
>JAYMTK010002619.1:0-13536 GCA_036897405.1 Pelargonium myrrhifolium | reverse complement strand
TGATGATTGATGACACCTTATTAAATTTCACTAATACCCATTCAAGTGAATTTGTGGGAGTATAGCGACCCGTCCGGATTCATGATTTTAAATGAGGTGTCATCACCTTATTAGTTCAACTGATATAAATTTATATCAGTCAATTGATGCCCATTTTACTCATTTTAAATTATATATTAGACTATCTAGTTTAGAAACCGACACAATCACCATTTTGAATTTATATTTAAAAATTCAAGTCTAATTTAGATTAAAATATTTAAGTAATCTGAATAAAGATTCATATAATAAATATGTTTTTATTCTAATTGATTCGCACTCTTTATACAAAAAATCAAAAATTGAATGAATATGTATTTTGAACGAAAATTAAGTCCATTCAAATCTATTTTCTTTTCTGTCACCGCTAAGCAAGCCGTGACTCTTTGCCCTATCCCCTCTACATATTCGTGAGCAAGCAAAAAAAATCTCACTGGAAAGACAAAACTAACCCTCCTCCCTACACCGCACTTGTCTACCTCAGTAGCGTTTTTCTAGTTACTGTACATGACCTGTAACCATCATCCACCTCCATAGATTTTGATTAGACGATGATGGTGGTTCGAGCTGCCAACGGCTGCGCAATTTTCCGACGCGGCGCGTCTCCTCTTCCTTCCGCCCTCTGCAGCCGTTTCCGTACCGCTCACTTCACTTTAGGGCTTCGCTTCCCGCCATATTCGGCTCGGATATGCTCCGCTCATAGCCTCGTTCACCGCGTCCTACAAGAGTTCAAAACCACGCGCAAACGCTTCAACACCATGCTAGATTGTGCGGCCTCCAAGTAAGTTTTCGAAACAAGTTTTTCTTGTCGCCAATGCGTTTCTGGAATCATAGATTTTCTCTGTGCTGCGAACTTGTGAAGCATAAGCTGAAAATAGAATTGAAAATTGGTTTGTGAAGTGTGAGTGTTGCAAATGTAATGAGCAGAACTCTAAAAGAAACAGCATGTAAATCTTCTTAAGACATGAATTTCAGAGAAATTGTGAAATTACTAGCTTTATTTTGAACTTTGAAATTGTTGGAGAAACTCTTATTACCTGTGATGACTATTAGAATTAGCAGTGTAAAAACTTCCATTTTTCTTTTCATGAATTTCGAGCTACTTTCCATACTTTATGCGTGTGCATATGCTGTTCAAAATTTGGGTTATAGTTTCTAATAGAATTTGTAAGTAACTTTGCAGAGCGGGACTGATAAGCCATGGAGAACTTCTCAAAGGAAAGCTAGAGAATCAAGTGTTGGAGGAGGGGTTGCTGCTGGAGTATAAAAAAGATTTTGAGAGGATACTGGCAGTTGTTCAGAGATCTGATGGGAAGAAGAACTGGATGGTTTCTGATCAGGTTCAAGTAGAAACAACTAATGCGCCATTTTGAATAGGTTGCTAGGTGTTGGAACTCATTGTTTGTCTTTCATTGAACACTTGGGAATTAGAAAAGTTTTATACAAGTCTTAACTTTTTCCTGGTCTTCCTATGGCAGAATGGTGTCACGTCCTGCATCAAACCACAGCAAGTTACTTTTATCGTTCCGGGGATTGGAAATTTAACCCGCACTGAGATTTCAGACTTTATTCGGAGAGCAGAGGACAACTTGGTTAGTTATTGCTCAACAGAGGATAATATTACTTTTTCATCTGGTGGCTGAACTGAAGGAAGTAATGTTTTATTAGTTTGCTGCAGGACCCATCGCTGCTTGAGATGGCTTGGTTTGAGCTTGTTAAAAAGAATAAACCAGTGTCAACTCAAGAATTAGCTGAGGTGATCTAATTTCCAACCGCTGAAATCCTATATCATTGCTCATTCCTCATTGAATGACCTTAGCTTATCTGACAGGCAATGTTTGGTTGCGCGGAGCCCCTGGAGAGCTACTGCACCCATCTTTTGCTTTCAAAAGATGAAATATACTTTGCTGTGAAAGCAACTAAACGTTTTCATTCTGTTTACATGCCTCGACCTGCAGTGCAGGTATGTTTTATTTATTTTCGTTTCATAATTTATCGATTTTTTCCTTAGTGTCGGTCTGATTTCTAGAATTTAAATTATGATTTTTAATTTTTTTTGGCCTCGGTTTGGAATGTGCATCTGGTATATGATAAAATACTCTATGTTCTAAGGGAAATAGTGTAATCTATATCAAATATTTATTAGCAGTACTTAAGAGAGTTGTCTATAGGAATCTTGATAGTGATTTGATTCAATAATACCAACCTCTCCTCTTTGTTTCAGAAGCTGCATAATAAACCCTATTTGGCTGACTTAACATATAACTATAGTCAACTGACATCGCATATTCTAAAATAAAAATCACTCTAATCCTTTAAAAGCAATTCAGCCAAAATACTCATTAGATTAGAGGTTGAACTCTTCATCAGTTGAAGTGGAAAAAGAAGTAGAAGGGAAAAAAAAAAGTTTGAGCTCTTACTCCCCTGTACAGTCCAAACTCACTTTGAAACTTACCGTTGAATACAATCTTATCAGTGAAAAAACAGTTGTATCAATGCTATCATCACTTGCTGTTACATTCATCATAATACAATCATTACTCATGCAGTTGCACTCCCATGTGTGGCTTGCTTTTATGGTGTGTGAGGGTCGAGAGTGGGGTGGGGATAACATATCTCTATTTGTGTAAGGGAATTACCCAGAATCCTTCCCGAGTTATTGAGATGAGTCAATTAAGTTTTCTGGTGTTCATTTCTGCATCTTGGGGAGCAATAGGCAATAGCATACTTCAAGGATGGATTAAAGTAATGATACTGGAAACCCTGTTTTACTGTGTGAGTTCATTTCCTTGCAAGAATATGGGTGTATTTGCTCTCCAGTGGGCAATTAGGATGCTTTTTCCCATGGATAATTTAAGAGTCAATCAGAACTCAGAAGCTTGCTGCAACATGTTAAGTGGTACATCTGTGAACTGGTGATTCGTGTTTTGTCCCCCTCTTCTGTGCTGCTGGTCCCTTGTTCATCACCGCCTCTAGTAATTGACAGGGTGTTGGTGTTAGGTTTCCTACCCAAAAGCCTAACCTATTATGTGGAGGGCCTCAACTAGTACATGAAGCAGTCTCAAATGTTTCCTCACAACCAATTTTGGGATAGTATGCAATTTATTTTATGAATTGTTGACTTGTTAGTGTGTGTAACATATCTTGGAAGTTCATGCTGATTTGGTTTTGGTGGAGTAATACAGGGGATGGTGGAAATGAAGGAGGGCTTGAGGAGCCCTTTGAAATAAAAGAATTCTTTCAAAATTGAGTGTGGCTAGAGGATAGCTATAAGGCATTTCAGCCTGCTGTGTTGTATCACACCAACTGTTGGATTCCAAAGAGACTTCAATGTCATAAGATGTGGTAGCAATATGAGAATGTTTTGGTGCTTGTGTGATACCACTAGAAATGATAAAAGTCTACGAGGCTATTTGAGCTTAAGTTGGGATTGCTCCAATTGAAGATAAGGGAAACCATCTAGGGTGGTTTGGGCATGTGCATCACAGAGAGGAGGTTAATGATCCTATTTTGAAGGGTAAGAAAATTCAATTGCGAGGAACTAAAGGATTAGGGAAGACCTAAGTTAACACAAAAGGGTATAATGAAAAAAGACATGATAATGCAAGACTTAATGAAGGATATAGCACGAGGTAGAATGGAGTGGAGAAAGAGAATACAAATGGCGGATCTCCAAGAGTCTTGCTAAAGTATTCGTATAGCCGTCACCAATATAATTTAGGAAAAGGCTTGGCTGTTGTTTTCAGCAGAGTAATGCATGATAATTAAATGTTAAATTGTTTTTCGCTGTTACATTTTAACCTGGAATCCCATTTGTTTGAAACAAGGTGGAGGAGCTTGTACGTAAGAAGCTTGCGAATGAAGCCGCAGACAGGGAACTTCAGGAGTTTATTCAGTTACTGAAGTCTGCAAAAGCAATGCCTTCAAATGCTAAACCTTCCAAGTCATCATGGTTGGCTGAAGAAAATAACAGATACCATATTGAGTCTCTTGAAGCATATGCGATTGATGAATACCAGACTCATGACCAAAAGAAGATAGCTGAGATGGTAAGTGTCTTACTTTACCAAATTTGCTGTAATTTGATGTGACAGACAAGAAAGGTTGTTGTGGTTGATCAATATGAATTTCCTAATTGTTTTCAGAAATTTTAGTTTGATGGAAGAATCTTTGTGTGGTGTTTCCTCTGACATTCATGTTCACATCCTTATTTATTAGTTGTATCTCTTTATCATCTCTTAGATTTTCTTGTCAGGTTCTTAGGGAAATGGGAAGGGCAAAAATATCATGTTCAGCACTAAATCTTCTCATAGAAATTGGGTATTTTCCTGAACACGTAAATCTTGATCTTTTAAAGTCCAAAATTCGTACTGATCACTCGAAGGAGGCTATATTCACTGCCGAAAATCTTCTGTCAGAGTCATCTGACCCAGATGAGGTAACCCAGAATCCTATTCTGAACATGACTACTGAAGATTTTGTATGATACTTGATCATTGAGTTTTTTTGAAGGATGATAGCTCAGTAGGCTAATTTTAAAAGTTTAAGGTGATTGACGTGAAAAATTAATGAGGATATGTATGTGTTTGTGGACAATACCATGGGATAGTTTTATGTAATTATCCCTTCTATAAATGTTCATATCTAGAGTTGTGCTGTTCTCATTCCCTTAAAAGAGCTCTGTGAAATGGATCGTGTCTATTGTAAATCTGCCAGTGCAGATAATATCTATACCAAGTAAAAACCAAGAAAATAATATAGGTTAATATTTTGATGTTATATGTTTATATGGGTATCATATGAAACTTCTTTTTTGTTTGCATCTGCATGACAATATCTTATTTTTCATGTACAATCTTCAGATTTACAGAAAAGATCTTTCTCACTTAAAGGTGTATGCTATTGATGTCGATGAGGCTGATGAGGTAATAGCTACTCTTTATCAAATGATTTCTCATGTTAAAGATTTAGAAATCCCTCAATGATCTTACAATTACACTTCATTTGATTTGGATACTAAAATCATAAATTGCTAATCAAGTTGCAATATGTAGCTAGATGATGCTCTGAGTGCAACGACGTTGCCAGATGGCCGAATTAAAGTTTGGATACATGTAGCCGATCCAGCTAGATATGTCCAACCTGGGAGCATAGTGGATAGGTTTGTACTGAAATTCTATAGGTATTACTCATAGAACCTTTATGGTATATCATAGTTTTAATATAGTTAGTTCTGTAGGGAGGCAATGTCAAGAGGAACATCTGTTTTCCTGCCCACTGCCACATACCCCATGTTTCCAGAGAAGCTAGCGATGAAGGGAATGAGTTTCAGACAAGGAGAGATTTGCAACGCGGTTACAGTTTCTGTTGTGCTGTTTCCAGATGGCAGGTACATTGCCTACGGTGTTTTTAATATTTTAAAAAAAAAGTTTTAGACTTTAGTTCATTGGGATGAAAATACTATGTTTGTATAAATGGAAATTCAAGAATGTGGCTCAAGATATAGGCAACTATTTTCCCACCTAAGATGTTGTAGCACTAGTTTACAACAGGCTCATGGAGTTCTGATGACCTGATGAAATCTAATGAACCCCTTTGTGTACAGGTCTTAAGATAAATCAATTATGGTTATGATTTTAGTAGAATAAATTTGCAATTTTTGCAATTTTTTAAACTAAAAGCATTTCAGTTGGCTTTCATATTTCATGCTAAGGCTGCCAAACTTAGCTGTGTGTTGGGATTTTATAAACTAAAAGCACCTTTTTAGAGTTGCTTCCATCACTAGGAAGATATGTGGATTTTTTGAACAAGTGAGATTCATGTCTATGCCTTTGACTATCTCAAGCTTTGGTTAAGAAAATTTCTTTGAAGTAACTTTGCTTGCAGTTTATCACCATTATGGTCTAGGATATACTTATCCTGCTTGGTAATGAATGGTTGGATTCATATTTTAAGTTTGAGTGCTCTTTTAAATTTTAGTAATGAAGATTAATGTCTTCCCTAAATATGTTCAACAGCATTGGGGAATATTCAGTGGATAGCTCAATCATTATACCAACCTATATGCTGACATATGAGAGTGCATCAGAGCTGATTTATTTGAATCTGGAAGAGGAAGCTGAACTAAAAATTCTCTCGCGGGCTGCAACTCTTCGGTTAAAATGGCGCCAACAACAGGTTAGTTTCAATGTTTAGACGATGTAAAAATGTCTTTAAAGTTAAAGCTTTTAGGCTATTGGTCGGTGTGTTTATCGGCTCTCAGAATTACACATTTCTTTGTTGCGTGATCATCATCCTCTACATTCTCACAGTATTTTGAATTTTTGGACTCTTGCGATCTCTAGCATCTTCACCTTCATGTTTCATGTTCTAACCTCCTACATTTTTGTGTCCATGGTGTTCTTTAATATTTGTTTTTATTAATAATGTGGATAGTGATCTATTTATTTTGGTAGATATGTGTTTGGTTATGAGTGAACTTGAAGAAAGAAATTTGACAGGGTATGGGCAGGAAATGGAATATACCGAACTTGATTCCATTTTACACGTTGGGAGGGGGTGGGGTGGGAGTGAACTTTTTTCTCTTCTGTTGGCCTTTATGCATTTTGATTGTTTTGGATTTTTTAGACGTACATATCATGAGAATTGTAGTATCAACATTTTATGTGTCATTTTTCAGGGTGCAATTGACACCGTGGGATTTAATGCTCGCATCAAAGTTTCAAATCTAGAGGAGCCAGAACCATCGATTCGTCTTTATGTTGAAGACCGGGCTGACCCTGCAATGCGACTAGTCTCTGAGATGATGATACTCTGCGGGGAAGTCATAGCTGCTTATGGTTCCTATCATAACATTCCTTTACCCTACAGAGGACAGCCCCAATCAGATCTTGACATAACTGAATTTAGGCATCTTCCAGAAGGACCTGTTAGGAGTTGTGCCCTTGTTAAAATAATGCGTGCTGCTGAATTTGATTTTGGAAAGCCTGCACGTCATGGGATTTTAGGGATTCCTGGTTATGTTCAATTTACATCACCAATACGCAGATATATGGATCTTCTTGCTCATTATCAGGTAAGTTTCGCTCTTTCATTTGGTTGGTCATTGCTCAGGCCTGAACAGATTATAAACTAAATGTGCTTGGTCATTCTTTATTAGCTAAAGAAAAAAGACGAACAAATTCTTTTTTGTAAGCTCGTAAAAGTTATATCCCTGTTATCAAGAGCAGCCGAACCAAATTATGTGTACAAAATTCAACCCCTCTTCTACTTGAATAAGAAACAAAGCAAGAGAGCATGAATGTGCCAAACATCAACTAGTTGAGTTGGCCAGAAGTAGTGAAGGGTGCATAACTTTCATGATATCTTGTCATCATTCTTTTTCTAGGGACCAGATCTATTTACCCTTGTATATATTCTTTAGCCTTTAATAAATAATTCTGTTTTTTTTTTCCCTCTCATCTTTATAACCTTGTATATGGGTTTGTAGGTGAAAGCATTTCTTAAAGGTGATCCTCCTCCTTTCACAGCTGGTCATCTGGAAGGGATTGCATCGCTTGTAAATACGAAATTCAGAGTAGTAAGTAAAATCTGTGACACTGGTCTCCGTTATTGGACAATAGAATACTTGAGAAGGCAACCGAAAGAAAAAAAATTCCGTGCTTTGATCCTCAGAATCATCAAAGATCAAGTTGCAGCTGTATTTTTGGTTGAGGTGAGCTCATATTATTACTTGCAATTGTTTATTCTTTCATAATTTATATTAATTTTTCATATTTCAGCTGAATGATACGACTACACTTTTGGGGAATCCACAGGGAATGCTTATATAAGAACTCTATATAACGCTACAATAGTGCCAATTTAGTTTTGGTGTTAGATTGAAGTATTTCCATGACTTATCCATATTTCAAAGATACACAATACTTCCAAGCACAGAAAGGGCATCGAATTGTTTTGATAAACTTCTCCCATGTTGAAAAATTGGCACTATCCTATTCCCCGAGAAGTACCAAAGTCTTGCATTGCATTTTATGAGCATTTTCTCTTTGACTGTCTAACTTTTGCTGTCGAAAAAGAAAAGAAGAATTCCATTGCTGTCACATTACTATCTACTGTACTATTATTTATTAAAGTGGCCAAGCTTACAGGTTGGACTTCAAAATACTGCATGGGTGTTTAGGGGATCAAGGGTTGGAGATGAAATAAAAGTTCGGGTGGTTGAAGCTCATCCACGTAATGATGTTCTGTCTCTAAAAGCAACCATCTAGGCAGGCAATAGAGGAGACTTGTCAAAGAAACATTTGACACGGTATGTTACTATTTTCATTAGATGAGCTTGGTGAGTGTATACTTGTTTCAATCTCCGTGTCCCCCAAATTAGCCTTAGTTTAATCCAACTACTTACAACTGTTTCGTTCTTGTGTGCAGTGATGATTGTATATGAATGCATCATGGTTTGGTGTGACCTCAAAGCCCTCAGGCTCAGGGAATTCATACTCCTTAACCAATCAAGCATGCATTTCCATAGGTATCATCATTTTGCACATTCCTGCACTATTTTTACAAGGTTCTTCCCTATTTATTTGCCTAGGCATGTTAGGTGTTTGGTGCCAGATAGTTGGTTACTGGGTTAGGTGACGCTACAGCTTAAATTTTGTAACAAAATGATACTGATATAGAAATAGTTTTATAAAGATTTCTTTTTTTTTTTCTTTTTTTTTTTTGAATTTATCCACACTATCTATTTCTTGATGTAAATAGCATCAGGAGCAGTAGAGTAAAAGAATTACAAGTCATATTCATCATAAATCATGAATACTATAATCTTTAGGTTGAATTACAAGTCATATTCATCCTGTACCATGAATACTATAATCTTTAGGTTATCTTGTTTTATTATCAATTTATTTTTTGGATTAATAGTTTATAATTTGATCCATAAGAATAAAGAAGGCTTGCTTAGTTTAAATTAAACTTGTACAGGTTATCTTGCATCTCAAATATAGAGTTGTACTAAAAAATAACACATTGTTTGTACCTTCTCACTTACATCAAAGATCAAAGGTGGTTTGGTCGGTTGTTGTGGTAGTTGGATCTCTAGCTAACCAACTCCTATACTAACTAATGAGTAACAATTTCAAAATAAGTGTCCTACTTTTTATTTAGAGATTATGGAATAATATACTCCCTCAGTTTTAAAATAGTGTCATTCTTTACATTTTGATAATTATTAAATATTTACTTTTGTATATGCATGCATATGTGTTCTAACAAACTCAATAAATACTACTTATCGTAAGGATGTTATTGGTGATTTATGTTATAACTAACTTCCTAAAAATAAAATAAGACACTTATTTGTGACAAAATTGCAAGACAAACAAGGCATTCACTTTAAGACGGATAGAGTATTAAATTTTTTATTACTATTTTGGTACACATCTAATAGAATCTTATTTAAAAGTCATGTCGAAGTTCAGGATTCCAAGGTATGAATGTCATGTAAAAATCAAAGATCATTCATGATCCATCATATGTTTATAATTATGAAACGATTGGAACCGTGCACCACAATGTCCATTAAAAGGAGGGATCAATTCAAACTCTCCTCGCGGGTTCCATAATTTATTGGTCCTATCGAACATCGTTTTTCAACTCGAAGGCTTAACTATAAAACAATCCTACTATTGTAGGGTCAATTCTCCTGTCTCCAGAACGAGATTTGAACATTCGGACTTCCATCCTTAAGAAGTGCTCTATTGCATCATCCTTCGGAAAGTGTTCTTTCCATGGTTTAAGATGTTCCTTTTCTTTGAACAAGAGAAATTTATCCGGTGTTAGACGAAGGTTAGTGCTCACATCTTCCATCTCGACCCCATCCGCTTGTCTTCCATCCTCTACTTGATCATCTATGACAATGTCCTCCGTTGAATTGATCTTCTTCGTTGACCTATTAAGGAGAGCAGCTTCCCCTTGTGACAACGACAACGGATCATTGATGTCGCTTGTATCCACCCGAACCCTAGCCGCCAACATGACAGCCTCCCTCTGAATAATATAGTAATGAGACTAGATTTTGAAGAATCATTAAAAGTATATGTACAATATACTCTACACAAGCAAAAGTATATGTATACGCCATAGGAGCCAAGCGGGCCATAGCCAGGCAAGCTCCACAACGTTAATTAAATGAAGTCACGAGACCATCCCAATCCCAAGTGTTTTGTTTTTTTTTTTTTTTTTTTTTGGGGTCAATCCATCACCAAATGTCGGTACATTAAATGCAATATGGTATAGTCTGAATACACACTCTAGTTACACCAAAATATTTCTAACTCTATAATTCATGGAGAAAAAAATGTTACAATCAATCAAACAATCCTGATTTGAAGCAATTAAAGTGAGCGAATATCTTCATTTATTTCTTCTGCTTTCGATGTTGTGTGTGTTGGATTGATGAGGATGCAATGAAGTCTTGAGTTGACGATTTGTAATGACAAACAGAACATGTTGGATTGATGAGGATGCAATGAAGTCTTGAGTTGACGATTTGTAATGATAAAACAGAACATGTTGGATTATATCGTGTTGAAAAGTGTTACGCCAAACATGGTAGTTATATTATACAGAATGTATTGGGTCATGTTTATGTCAACCATGTTTATGTCAACCATATCATGGTAGTTATATTAATGTCTTTTTTTACTATGGAATTGTAGAGGATTGGGTTCAAATTCTAAGGTCAGATTCTTTAAAGAATTAATTCGTTGTTATCGTGTTGATTTTTTGGCTATTTTTGAACCCCGGACTAGCGGGGAGAGAGCTAATGCCATTTGTTCTAAGTTGGGGTTTCAGTATTGGATCCGTTCGGAAGCTATCGGGCGGTCGGGTGGTATTTGGTGTTTTTGGAATACTGATAAGATTGAGGTTTCTTTTGGAGGATCAACTAATTAGTTGGTTAATCTGGTTATTTCGTTTATGGGTAGGAAGACTTTTTTATTTTCTTGCATTTATGCCAATCCGGAATGGCATCAGAGAAGGAAGTTATGGGAGGCCTTAGCGGCCTTTGCCCCGGAAGTGGATGTCCCTTGGCTTGTAGGTGGGGATTTGAATGAGGTCCTGTCAGATTCAGAAAAGAGAGGAGGGAGAAGAGTGGTTGGTAGCAGAACCTCCTTGTTTCGGAGTTGGATGGATGCCGGGAACTTGATAGATTTGGGCTTCTCCGGTCAGAATTTTACTTGGTCGAACCTTCAAAGTGGGCAAAATCGCATCTTGTGTCGCTTGGATAGATGTTTGGGGAATGATGACTGGAGATTATTGTTCACGGAGGCTGCTGTTATTCACCTCCCTCGTGTTCACTCAGATCATTGTCCCGTCATCTTAAATCTTTGTCAGAACTCTACGATTCAAAGGTGCAGGCCGTTCAGGTTCGAGGCCATGTGGCTCACTCACCAGGATATTGTCCATCAGGTAAGGAGTTCTTGGGTGGCGACGGAGGACAATCAGTTATCAGATAAGCTAACTCAGCTCAAGCATCACCTCCTTAGTTGGAACAAGGGGGTTTTTGGCAATGTGTTTGCTCAGAAAAGAAGGGTTTTATGCCGGCTGGAGGGTGTTCAGAGAGAGCTCCAACGGGGTCAGTCTGAGTCTCTTAGCAGGTTAGAAATGGACCTCATGCGTCAACTTGATGATATCTTGGAAAAGGAGGAGCTTTTGTGGCAGCAGAAGTCGAGACGGGACTTTATTGTTCAGGGGGAACGAAACACCAGTTTTTTTTCATATATCCACTATCCAGAGGAGAAGGGCCAATAAGATTGTCAAGTTAAAAATTGAGGATGGCCAATGGGTGGAAAATGAGGAAAGGCTTAGGGACCTGACAGTGAATTACTTCAAAACTGCTTATGAAAATAGAAATGTTCAATGGCGGGCGACTGAGGTTTGGGATGGTCCGTCTTTAGACCAATCCGAGTCGGATAGTTTGGAAGTCCCGATCTCGATGGAGGAAGTGCGCAGAGCCTTCTTTGACATGAAACCTTGGAAAGCCCCGGGCTGGGATGGATTTCAAGCGGGCTTCTACCAAAAGTTTTGGAATCTTGTCGGGAATTCTCTTTATGAGTTGGTAAGGGATGCTTTACAACTTGGAACCTTCTTGGCATGCCTCAATAAGACCTTGCTCGTGTTAATCCCTAAGATCTCGCACCCGAGCTCGCTAAGTCAGTTCCGTCCGATTAGTTTGTGCTCGGTTCCGCTTAAAGTTATTTCAAAGGTTCTGGTTAATAGACTTCGGCCGTTACTAGATGACCTTGTAGCAGTGAATCAGGGTAGTTTCGTTCCCGGAAGAACTTCTCGTGATAATATTCTTATCGCGCAAGAGATGATTCACAAGATTAGGGTGGGGAAATCTCGGAATGGTTTCATGGCCTTGAAGCTCGACTTGGAGAAGGCATACGACAGAGTTAGTTGGGACTTTCTCGAAGAAACACTGCAGTTTTTTGGTCTCCCATCCAGCTAGGTATCGTTGATTATGTATAGTGTTCGTTCTGTGGAAATGGCCGTCCTCTTTAATGGTACCGCCTCAGATAGCTTCGGGATTCAGCGAGGACTTCGGCAAGGTGACCCTCTCTCGCCATACTTGTTTATCCTTTGCATGGAGAGGTTGGGTCAGATCATTAATAAAGCAGTGTCAGCTGGTGATTGGAAGCCGATTCGGCTCACGAGACAGGGAGTTGGTTTATCGCATCTATTTTTTGCTGATGATCTGATCCTATTCTGTAAAGCGTCCCAATCCCAAGCTATGGTGGTCAATAGATGCCTCCTTGAGTTCTGCGAAAAGTCTGGGCAAAATGTCAGCCTCATGAAGTCGAGGTTCTATACGTCCCCAGCGATACGGATTGGGCTGATTAGGCGCATAAGCTCGACCTTGGGCATTGCGCATACCAAGGATTTGGGGAAGTATTTAGGGGTTCCCCTTCTTTGCCAGAGACCGCGAGCCACTCAGTATAACTATTTAGTTGAAAAGATCAGTGCAAAGCTAGTCGGGTGGAAGTCGAAACATCTCTCAATTGCTGGAAGAACCACGCTAATCAAGGCGGTCACGTCTTCAATAGCCACTTATACGATGCAAACAGTGTGGCTGCCCCGCTCCATTTGTGAGAAGATCGATTCGATCAATAGGAGATTTCTTTGGGGTGGGTCTGAGTCGACTCGGAAACTGCACTTGTTGTCTTGGGAAGTGGTCACCCGCTCAAAGGCTGAAGGGGGGTTGGGTATTAGGCGTATGGATTTCATGAACTCCGCTATGCTTGGGAAGGCGTGCTGGGAAGTGGTAATGAATCGGAATGCCTTCTGGACCCAGTTCTTTCATGAAAAATACGGTGAGGACGGGGCCATTTTGGTTAATGATTGTAAGCAGAGTGCCTCAACTGTTTGGAAGGGTATCGCTCGTTGTGCGAATTTGCTAGAAGCAGGTTTGGGATGGCGCCTTGGAAACGGCCA